>ML813472.1:287498-324476 GCA_009831015.1 Picea engelmannii | reverse complement strand
TTTTCACGCTTACAGTCGTGAAAACGAAACGAAGGAAAATGTGCAAGTGTCACAAAAATTGAAAATGTCGTTCATTAGAAAATTGCGATGAACAATTGATGTTTGTAAAACATAGGTGTAGGTAGCCTATAAGAAAATGGAAAAATGTGATTTGGCTGCCAACAGGTTTGCAATTAAAATAGGATTGGTTGTAGTGTCAGTCTGGGTGAACCCATTTATCATAAAAAAGGTCTCCCAATTATCAACTATGTTCGATAGATGATACACCAACAAGATTTTAACGAGTCCATGGTGAAACAGGCTCGAATTGATACCCTGTCGCTTGTAACTCTTGGACATTTTGTAAATACTCATCAATAAGTAAAAGGGCACATCCAACTCAAACCATATGAAATTTATAAGAAAATGGATATGGTAAATAAAAACCAGTCCATATCGGCCTTCACACATAACAAATTGCTTCAGAATTAAAAGTAGACTATTCCATCTAGGTTTTAAAGGAGCGATAGGAATACCTTTTATACAACAAGTGGTTTTACGGGAGGTCATAAATAAAATCCATGGGAACTCTTCTATTTTGTCATTTTTGAAACACCTCTCTCCATTTGATGGGAGCCCTGTCACTTTGCTCATGAAATCCTCTGTCAATTCCAATTGTATATCTCCAATCTTGGCTCTGAAACCATCAAAGGTTTGTGCAAAAGATTTTGCAACCTGGAGATTATAGCCCTCAAAATTCTTGAGGAATACATCCAACCCATGAGCCTTTAGGTCATCAATAGCATCATCATGGGATAGTAAGGCTTGGCATCAATTTAGCTTGATACGAACGATGGGTGCCATGACCAATGTGATAAGGATGCAACATAAATCACTCAGGGTAGTTTTAGGTTCCCAACGGATGAGCAAAAGAAACAGGTCTGAGTGAAGAGTGAAATCATGAAAATAGAAGATCATAGGGCTATCATAACTCAGATAGGAGAATTAGGGAGAATGAAAACCAGAGGGTTCATAGAATTCCATACCATATCTTGTGATGAGTGCCAAAACCTACAGAGTACAAAACCCTATGCACATAGTGAATAGATTCATTAATGGTTTGGGCCAACAAGGTAACACAAAAAAGAAAGTACATCATGCATGTACTCATTGGCATGAATGTTGATATGCCTATTAAACTCATGAGAAAAAATATATGTTGGATTACTGAGAGGGGGGGTGAATAAGTAATAGTGTAATTATAATATTTTTTTTTCAAAGAATCCAAGTGTCATATCAATGTAGAATTATTATCCAATAATGAGCAGTAAGAAATGAACAATCACACATATACACAATACACCAGTGTTTTACATGGAAACCCAAATTGAGAGAAAACCACAGAATGTTTTTTCTTATATGTCTTGACGAATTACATTCATTGGAAGCACCAACTTCCTTTCTTTTCCAACTACAACTGGAAGGAGGCTCCAACCCCCTAGTTTCTCAGGCTACAACTTGAGGGAAGCTCCAACTCCCCAATTCTCTGGCTACAACCAGAAGGAGGCTAAAACCCCTTATGTTCTCTGACTACAACCGGAAGGAGGCTACAACCCCCTATGTTCTCTGACTACAACCGGAAGGAGGCTACAACCCCCTATGTTCTCTGGCTACAACCGGAAGGTGGCTATAACCACATGTCCTTGCCCCATCCAACTTCCCTGAAGTAGAAGTCGAATGATGGAACCACTGTCAAACTATCACTGTGAGATATACCTATGTAAACATGTACCAATAAACCTAAACCATGCATCAACCATACATCAACCTATACCTCAACCTGTAATCAACCTATACCCTAAAAAAGTGCATCAACCATGTACCAACCTGTTCCATAAACAAGTGCATCAACCATGCACCAACCTATACCATAAAAAATTGCATAAACCACTCATCAACTATGACTAATCAATATGTACTAACATCATCAACTATACACCTCATGTATGTGCCAACTCATCAACTAGTTGCCTCAACCATGTACCCAACTTGTACCTCAACCAAAAAACCTCATTAATTTCATAATCCAAATATGATTTATAACTCTATAATAGACCTGGTGTATATGATCACATACCTTCAAACCTTCCTTAACATTAAACAACAAGAGACTAGCATTTACATAAAAAATTTCTTTAGTCTCAGATGACTAGTTTTGGATTAGTCAACAACCCTAAACTGAAATAATCATAACTTTGTACATGTAATGAATAAATATATGAAAATGATATACAATGTTATTCAATGTGTGTTATGCAATTCCTCCATGTTTCACAACTTGGAACCTCTCATAAACATAGTTATAGCAAAATGGGCATACCTTGTTGAATTCTAGCTTATTCTAGAGAGCAACCTTATAGAGCGATCCATGCACGGAATATTTATTGAATCGATATAAAACTAATACAAATCTTACTATAGACTGTAATATAACCAACACATTTGGTATTACTTAATTTTGATCTTTTATGAAGAAGTCGTGACGTTTTTACCCGAAACACATGTTTTTGACTAGTTTCAGGACTAGCCACAAACCCTATTTTACACGGAGTGTAACTCCAAAAATACAATGACCCAAAAGCTTAATTTTTTACCAAAAATATGTGGATGTGTTTTCTCAATGGAATAGAAATTTTGAAATCATTCTAGAAAAAAATTTATTTCGAAAATGGTGAGATGACCTGTAAATAACATACTTTAAAAAGAATCATCAAAAGAATTTATCCTTCCTTGAATTCCAACCTTCTTTTCTTCACTTTCCCTCAGAAATCCATCCTAGATATCCTTTGGTTACCTTAGAAACCTATAGGTATTCAATATTCTCAAGTGTATTTAAAATTAGAGATCCTTGCCTCTTATTTATACTCTCCAAGTAGCTTCCTTAAAAACATCTTCTAGGTCACTTTGCCCACTTTCCTTATTTTAGGGTTAACACACTTCTAATTTCTCCATTAAATTTATTATTTAAATAATTTATTTTTTATTCACTTTGAATTACAGTACCCTCATCAATTCACTTTATTATTTACCTTCTAAAATCTCTTAAACCACTTTGACTACTTTGACCTTTTGAGGCTTCTAGATGACATAAGAGGGTCCTCCAACTTCGTAAGGCCATAACTCTCAAACCGTGAGGACTTATGTGACGTTCCACATACCAAAAGAAATGGAATGATATGTACCATCCATATAGAATATTATTACCTGAAAATGTATCAAAAATCATACCATTATCCATCAAACAAACTTTATTCCATTACCCAAACGTGGGTTCTCCAACTTCTCATGGCCATAACTCTCTAACCGTGAGGAGTTATGTGATGTTCCACATACCACCAGAAATGGAATGACAAGAAATATCCATATAGGATAGTTTCAATGAAAAATTCATTGACCATATCATTATTCCACAAATAAGCATGGGTTCTCTAACCATACTTCTAGGATAACTCAATCTGCAAAGCGTCTTCTCGTGAGGGCTTTCACCATAAGGGGACCACTTTGGAATTCATCCATTTCTACTTATTATCAACCATGGAAAGATACTAATGAGTCATATTTACATAAAAAAATAATTTTTTTGTTACCAAACCTTTGTGCTATGGGGATTTCTTCAATGGTTGACATCAATGACAACCAACCTTAATCAACAATATCCCTTTTTTCCATTGATGGCAACACTCTGATGCAATACTGAAATCATATCACTCATGATCCTCATGAAACCATGCCTCTATCCTCTACATCTGATAAATGTTCTCCCCCTAGAACCATGCCTCTGTCCTCTCCATATGATAAATCTCTCCCCCTTTGTCATCAATGGAAAAGGTATCTTTCCATCCGGGGCTTCTCCCCCTAACTGAATTATCTTCTTATTGTGCTTCCTTGTGTACATATAAGACATATAAGATACACATTCAAAAGAATTTATTTTGGAGTAGAAATAAATATGAGTCTCTGGTGAAGATACTCAAAGGCTTCCTGTGGAAGTGGTTTTGTAAAGATTTCAGCCACTTGTTCTTTTGTGCCCACATACTCAACTCTGATGTTCTTTTCTGCAACATGTTCCCGTAAAAAGTGATACTTGATTGGAATGTGCTTCGTCTTGGAGTGCATCACCGGATTCTTTGAGATACTAATGTCTCTTATATTATCACAATATATTGGAATGGGATCATCATACTCAACTTGTATATCTGTCAGAGTTTGCTTCATCCAAAGAACCTATGTACAACATGATGTTGCTACAATGTACTCTACCTCGGTTGTAGATAAGGATATTGATGATTGTTTCTTTCTTAGCCATGATACTAAACACTCTCCCAAGTAAAATGTTTCTCCACTGGTGCTTCATCGGTCATCAATACAACCTGCCCAATCTACATCTATGTAGGCAATAAGTGATAGATCCTTTCCTTTTGGATACCATAATCCAAACTCTTTTGTTCCTTTGAGATATCTAAAAATCCTCTTCACTGCTAATACATGTGATTCCTTTGGTTCTGCTTGAAATCATGCCACTTGTCCAACTGCTTGCATTACATTTAATATGGATGTTGTCGCATATAGTAGGTTGTCAATCATTGACATGTATTTCTTTTGATTTGTAGACTTTGAATCATCATCTTTTCTCAACTTGCAACTGGTTTACATGGGAGTGATAACTGGTTTGCAATCTTCCATAACGACCCTTTTTAGCATTTCTTTGATATACTTGGTTTGAGAAATAAAAATTCCTTGGTTGCTTTCGTGTATCTAAAGTCCCAGAAATAAGGATAGTTCTCTAGGTAACGAAATTTCAAATTCATTATTCATATCTTTTGCAAATTTTTGGCTTAACCTGTCATCATCACTATCAAAAATAATATCATCAACATAAACTTCAATTAATAAAATATTACCTTGACTTACCTTGATGTAGAGGTTGTTGTCCTCACTTCCTTTTCTAAACCCTAGTTGTTGCAGATACGTATCCATTCTAGAGTACCATGCTCTAGGAGCATGTTTTAGACCATACAAGGCCTTCTTTAATTTACACACCTAATCTACATTTTCTGACAATTGAAATCCTTCTAGTTGTTCAATGTAGACTTCTTCTTCAAGTTCCCCATTCAAAAAAGATGATTTTACATCCATTTGATACATCTTAATATTTTTGGAGCATGCATAAGCTAAAAGAAAATAGATTGCTTCCATTTTGGAAACTGGGGAAAATGTCTCTTCAAAGTCGATTCCTTCAACCTGTGCATATGTAACATGTCCATATTCATTCAGTTTATTCCTAAACACCCACTTTCTGTTGATCACATTCTTATTCTTTGGTCTTGGAACCAGTTCTGAAGTGTCATTTTTCTCTATTTGATCCAATTATTCATCCATGGCCTTATTCCAAGATTCATCCTTGTTGGCTTCTTCAAAACAGTTTGGTTCAATTGTAGATAAGAGTGCTAGGTGTGTTTGTTCTAGTTAACAGATTCTTCTTTTAGTCTCAACTCCTGCATCTTTGTTTTCGATAATTTGATCTGAAGGATGATTCTTCTGTACTCATTTACTGGGTGTCTTTGGAGACACTTGTTGAACTTTCTCGTCTGCTTCTGTCGGATTCTCTTCATCTTCCTCTTCTACTTATTTTTCATCTGTTGCTTCTTTTTCTAAGGGTTGTTTCATTGATTCATTTTCTTCCTTTGATTTTGGTCTACCTGTTTCATCAATTGTTACGTTGATTCTTTCCACAACTTTTTTCAATATTAGATTGTAACACTTGTATTCTTTCCTTTTACTTGAATAACCAACAAGTACTCCTTTGTCCACGTGAGAGTCAAACTTTCCCATTCCTCCATCTTTTCTTTTGATATAGAATTTGCTTCCAAAAACACTGAAGTGCTTTACATTTGCTGGTCTTCCTTTCCATAGTTTGTAAGGAATTTTTTCAGTGTTTTTTTTAGCATTACTCTGTTTTGAATGTGAATTGTTGTATGCACTGCATGTGTCCAAAAAATATCTGTCAATTTCAAATCCATTAACATTGTTCAAGACATTTCTCGTACTGTCTTGTTCTTTATTTCAACAACTCCATTCTATTGAGGTGTCCTAGCAACGGATAATTGCCTTTTTATTCCATAAATGTTGCAGTATTTCATAAATTCCTCTGAGGTGAACTCTCCTCCATTATCAAATATCAAGAATTTGATTTTTGAATCCATTTCATTTTCAACCATTTCCTTGTATATCTTGAAATTTTTAAAATCTTATGACTTATTCTTGAGAAGGAAAACTACAGACATTCTTGTATAATCATCAACTGATAACATGGAGTATTTCTCACCTTTTAAGCCATTTTTTTTAGTTGGTCCAAATATATCAGTATGCACAATTTCCAGTGGTATTGTCATTGAATATTCCTTTGATTTAAACCTAGTCTTTGTTTGCTTTCCTTGTTAACAATGCTTTCATAAAGTGTTAATTGGTTTCGCGATCTGGGGAATTTATCTGATTACTTCTCTTTTGTTGAGTTTGACAAGGTTATCAAAATGTATGTGCCCCATTCTTATGTGCCATAGCCAACTTTCATCTTCCTTTCCTAGACACAACTTTTCATTTCCAATTTCACTTAACACATATATGTTGCTTGAAGTTCTTGTAGCTGTAGCAACCAATTTCCCTGAACCCTCTTTTCTTATCTCGGACTTTTTTTAATTGAAAGTAACTTTATGACCTTGTTCACACATTTGACTCACACTTAGAGGATTATGTTTCATATCTTCTACTAGTAGAACATTTTTTACCTTTTCATTCTTGTTTCTAATTAGGACTGTGCCTTTTCCAATGATTTTGGCTAAACCATCATTTTTAAAGGAGACTGATCCATCTTTTTCCTTTCGTAATGTAAGAAACTTGTCTCTATCACCTGTCATGTGTTTTGAACATCCATTGTCAACATACCAACCACGTTTCTTCTTCTTAGATGTTAGAGAAATTGTGCATTCTTTATTTCTATACTAATCTTGTTTTCTTATCCATGTCATTTTTTGAGGTTCCTGTCTGTGATTGTTGTTATTTTGTTCAGGTTCTTTAGGAAGGACTGCTATTTTTCAATATTTGGCCACATGTCCAAAATTGTTACATTTGTAACATTCCACTTCAGTGCTCAAAGATTCAAACCTATTGTAACTTCTTCTCTGTGTTTCACTAGGTCGTCTTGAAAAACCCCTTTGTGTATGACTCTCAAAGTTGTTATTGTTCCTGTTGTTAGCTCTGCAATTCACAACTTTATGTCCAAAATTATTACATGTATAACATATACCAAAAAATATAGTTTGACACCTGGGAGTTGAAAATCTTTTGAAAGGAGGTGCTCTTATGAATCCTTCTTATTCTTGAGGCCTATCTGTCTATTGTTGATTATGAAATCTGAATCTTCTTGGTGGAGGATTGTCCCTGTAATTTTCCTTGTATATCTTCCTATTCCCTTTGATTGTTTCTGCATAAATTTTTGGATATGTTTCTTGCCCTATTGTTTTGGATCTTGATCCATTTTCTGTCTGATTGTATCCAAGTACAGACTTGTCAAGATGAGATTTTTGACTACTGATAATGTCATCCAAAACTTTTGATCTATTCTACATATTTTTCTTTTGAATATCCTTTCTTAGTGCGACAATATATGCTTCCAAGTTTCCAATGATCTTGTCCTTTTCTTCTATCTTTTCTTTGAGTGATTCATCAATTCTTTTATCTTCTTCTATTTGAACCTTCAATTTTGTGATCAGTTGTTCTAGTTCGCGAGTATCATTTTTCTTGTCTAGTTATGCTTGTAGTTTCTTGTTTTTCTTCTTTTCTCTTCTGATAACTTCTATGGCACACATTAATTCTTCACGATAGTCAACTTCTGATTCTTCAATTTCTTCTTCGACTTCTTCATATTCTTCTTAGGCTTCTTCATATTCTTCATCGGAGTCTTCTTTGTCAGAGACTTTTACCACCATGAATAGAACTCTTCATGTCTCACTGTCACTGACCTCATCTTCATCTGATGATGAGATGTCTTCTTTGGTGCATAATCTTTTATTGAAAACTTCTTTGTATTTCTTTTGCCTTTATATGTGTGTTTTCCTTTTGAGTAACCTTCATCATTTCTCTTTTTCTTATGAGGACATTTGTTAGCAAAATGATCAATACCATCACAATTAAAACAAATTAAAGGAAGCTTACCTCTATACCTATCGTTGATTCCCTTGTTCAGTATTTTGATGAAGTTTTCCACTTCTTCATCATCTTTTGAGATGTCATTGTTGTTGTTATATTCTTCTTGTTCCTTTTTATTTTTCTTTGATCTTTTGTATTCTTTGAAGGTTGCTTATTTTACATATGGATTTTCCTGTTCAGTTCTCATCTCATATGTTGTGAAGATTCCATGCAGTTTGTCCATGCTTATTGAGTGTAGATCCGATATTTCTTCTAGTGGTGATATCTTAGGGTTAAATCTCATAAGAAGAGATCTTAGTACCTTTTGAACAATTACAGATTATTCGATTTCTTCTCCCAAACCTATGATCGAATTCATTGTTTCATTGACTCGTAATAAGTAGGCTGCAATATTCTCATCTTCCTTCATTTTTAGTTGTTCGAAATGACCTCTGTAAGTTTAAAGATTTGTTGCTTTGACTTTTGTATATCCTTCATAAATATTTTGAAGCTTGTCCCAAATATCTTTAGCAGATTTACAATGTGGAAATTTGGTGAATACCGTATCACTGATACCATTCAAAAGCTCATTTTTGGCTTTGGAATTATTCTCATTGAGTTTTATTGCTTTGTCATTTGTTGGTGGAACTGCTAGTACTATGTGTCCATCTACAATTGATTTCCAAACTTGAAATCCTTGTGCCTGTATATATCTCTTCATCCTTATGCTCCAAAAAGAATATGTATGTCCATCAAACTGTGGTATTCTATTTTTATACAAGTTGGTACTCTCGATGATCTACCTTTCAGTGGTTAAACTTATTTTTGAAGGAACCTTCTCTTATACCAATTGTTGGATTACTGAGAGGGGGGGTGAATCAGTAATAGCATAATTATAATACCTTTTCTTCAAATAATCCAAGTTTTTATATCAATGTAGAATTATTATCCAATAATGATCAATAATAAATTAACAATCACACACATACACAGTACACCAATGTTTTATGTGGAAACCCAAATCGGGAGAAAAACACATAATGATTTTTCTTATATGTCTTGAATAATTACATTCATTGGAAGCACAAACTTCCTTTGTTTTCCAGCTGCAACTGGAAGGAGGCTCCAACCCCCTATTTTCTCAGGCTACAACCTGAGGGAAGATCCAACTCCCCAGTTCTCTGGCTACAGCCAAAATGAGGCTATGACACCCTATGTTTTTTGGCTACAACCGGAAGGTGGATACAACTACCTGTCCTTTCCCTATCCAACCACCCTGAAGTAGAAGTAGAATGATGGAACCACTGTTACACTATCACTGTGAGATATACTGTTGTAAATTGTTGAACTATTGAGAGGGGGGGTGAATCATTTGTCACCGTGCTTAAACAATTATGCGTATTTTAAACTCTTTACAGAGCATCGAGCTTGTGCAAGCAGTTTAGTGAAAATATCAACAATATGATCCTTGGATGGGATGTAATACAAAGAAATCATAGAGTTGGTTACATGTTCCCTCAATAAGTGATACTTGATGGGTATATGCTTGGTCTTCAAGTGAAAGACAAGATTCTTTGACACACTAATTGCATTGGTATTATCACAATGGATTGGTATCGGTGCAATATAATTTACCTCCAAGTTTGCAAGTGTCTGAATCATCCACAACACTTGGGTACAACAAGTGGCAAATCCAATGTATTAATCTTCTGTAGTTGATAAGGAAATGGAGTGTTTCTTCTTGCTCAACGATGATACAAGGGAATCTCCTAAGAAGAATGCACCTCCACTCGTGATTTTCCTTTCATCTTCGCAATTAGCCCAATTAGCATCTGAATAGACTGATAGTTGAAAATTCTTATTCTTAGGATACCATAGGCCATAGTCCATTATTCCTTTCAAGTATCTCAATATTCTTTTGACAGCTAACAAATGACTCTATTTAGGTGCATCTTGATACCTTCCTACTAGTCCAACAACATGCATTATGTTTGGACGGGATGTTGTGATGTACAATAGGCTGCCTATCATAGACCTATATGAACTCTAATCAACATCAGGTGAGTCATCATCCTTTCTTAATTTACATCCAGTGACCATAGGTGTGCTCATAGGTTTAGAATCTTCCATTTGAAACCTTTTCAACATTTCTCTTAGATATTTTTCTTGAGAAAGAAATATTCATTCAAACATCTAAGTAATTTTTAGGCCAAGAAAAAATGATAGTTTCCCTATCATAGACATTTCAAATTTAGACTGCAAGGTAGAAGTAAACCATTTTACCAGTGAAGCATTATTACTACCGAAGATGATGTCATCTACATAGACCAACACAATGAGCAAGTCATTACCCTCTGTTTTGATATATAGATTGTTGTCAATTGTTCCTCTCTTGAACCCTTTGTCCTCTATATATGTATCAATTCTATGATACCAGGCACGAGGATCTTGTTTCAACCCATATAAGGCTTTCTTCAGCTTGCATACAAAGTCAGGGTTATCTGACAGTTGGAAATCCTCTGGTTGCTCCATATAGACTTCTTCTTTTATATCTCCATTTAGAAAAGATGACTTGACATCTATTTGATAGACTTTAAACTTCTTATGACAAGCGTAGGAAAGAAACATTCTAATATCTTGTAATCTTTCTACAGGCACAAATGTTTCATCAAAATCTAGTCCTTCTATTTGAGCATACCCTTTACAGACCAATCGGGCTTTATTCCGAACAATTTGTCCGTTTTTATTCATTTTATTTTTAAACATCCATTTGGAGCCAATTACATTTTTATCTATCGGTCTAGGAATGAGCTCCTAAGTATTGTTTTTCTCAATCTGATCCAGTTCCTCATTCATTGATTTTAACCAATTTACATCTTCACTAGCTTCATTAAAGTTTTTTGGGTTCCACCATTGTTATAACCCTAATTTTCACCAGACATGCTGACCTGGCATCAAGCCATCTCAGATTCCTTCTTTTCCAAAACACTACTGAACAACTCTTCTTAAAAACCTCTTTTATAAAAACCCACGCGCCCTAGTCCATTATTGCATGCGTGTACATGCTAGCTGGCCCAAGACAACCCCTACAAAAGCACAAAAAAGGAAGGTTGTTGATGGAACATGCAACTTTGGGTAAGTTAACTAAACCTTTCGACCATGCATGGTCAGTCACTCGACCAAATACCTAGCTTCTTCTAGCCTATAAAAGAAGGGTTAGGGATCCCATTTAAAGGAGGAGAATCATTGTAAATAAACTATACTCGATTGAGCATTCCCTTTGTCCCAACCTTTAGCCATCCTTGTGCAAAGAGAAATATAGAGAAAAGAAGTTGGCAGATAGTGGAAGAAGAGCCCAGGACTAGGATCGAGGAGTAGTAGTCGAATTTATCATTGTAAGGTATCATTGTGAAGTTAATAAAATAATTTATTTTCCCATCCCACCATATGAGATTGTCATTATTGGAATATTGATTGTATGATTGACTAAATATCTAACCCATTAGTTCATAGATCAAATGCATGTGCATTTTGTTTTTTGTCTTTAGTGAATGCAGGTCAGCATTGGGAGGACATTTGCAGTCAAAGAATGACCAAGTGCGAAAAGGGATTGACATCAAACACAAAAAATAAGGTACGACAACTTAATCTCTTGATTCTTGTATTTACATATGAGTAATGGGGGTTTAGGCATGGGATGATGGTAAAAAGTAAGAATCTTTATGTCATTTMTGCATGCATGATAAAACCCTTAGTGCTAGTACGTAGGAGGTATTTCCCACCCACAACAGAGTTGGTGACCATACTGGGGATCTCTAGGGTTTCTAGGAATATTGTTTCTTGGGTAATTTTAAGAACTCGTTCCATTCCTTGTTTTTAAAGTTTCTGCAAAAGTATGAGCTAATAGAGATTTTGGTCTTCCATACCAGTTATCTCTGTTTCTTTTCTTGAATTCATTTTTTTTTCAAGACCCACAAAGGTACATGCGGCCTGTATAAGGTCTTCACGCGTGTACCCATTCCCTACCTTCCCACTGCACGCATGTACCCGTACCCTACCTTCCCACAGCCCACGTGTACACGCTAGCTGGGGAAGTGTCAGTCGTGTGTATGATTTCATAAAATTTCTTTTAGAGAGGCATTCATCCTCTCCCCTGTCAGAAATAATCCTTCTTAGGGGTTTTCTAGAAATCATTCTAGTCTTTATTGTTTGCAGTCTATAGCTTAGGTTTCACCTTAGATTGGTTTGTTCTATGAAGTTTTCCTTGAATTGTTTTCTTTTTGCTATCAAAGTAAGTGTCTGGGTCTTCAAGAGATTTTGGTTCTCAGTACCAGTAGTCTCTACCTGGGCTTGATTTCTTGTCCTTTCATTTTTTAGAGTTTCAGAAGTGCACGCGGTCTGTATAAGGCATGCACGCATGTACACGCACCCTGACTATACATAGCTCGCGTGCACACTCTTACTGTTGAACTGTTAACAACATACCTGTGGAATTTTTTTGTGTTTAAGGTGAGGAAGTCATCCTTTCCTTTGTCAAGAATTGTACCTCTCATGTTTTTGGATCTTTGTTATAACCAGTCAGTAACTTAGGTTTGATGACAACAATAACTTCCTTTTTCATTAAGAAGTTTTTCCACAAAATTTTCTTTTTCTAGGGTTTTTAGACAAGTGTGAGAGTCCAGTTTTAATTTTCTTGTGTGTTATTTTTAAAGTGACTCTTTGCGATCTATGCTTAGGCCAGAAGTTTTCTTCGTCTTTACTTGTTTATATTTTTCCATTTTGCTCTGTGAGCATTCAAATAATAATAAATAAATAAAAATTATTTGTTTGGTTAAATAGTGTTGGTTTGCATTAGTAACCAAGAAAAGTCTTTGCTTTCATAAGTTCTTGATGTTTTACTTAGATCATAAGTATCTTGTATTCGATTAAAATCATTCTTTGAGTTTGTTGTTCAAAGAATTTAGAAAATTTTTAGTTTGAAAATTTGTGTAGGATTTGAGTCAAGAAGAAGTTATTTTGTTTCCATCTTTCTGTTTATTTTTCTTTCATCTTTCAAACATCACTAGTTTCACTTTCATAACCTTTGACTTAATAAAATCCATAAAAATTAACGCTAAATCTAAAATTCATTAGACTCTTTATGTTTGTAGGGTCAACCAACTAGTTTAGGGTTAGGGCCTTGAATTAGGTTAGAGAGGAAACTCTTCAAGGCCATTAAATCAAACATTGGAGTCTGAGTTAGGGAGTGTCAAAGTCTAGTATTGTGAAAGTTATCCGAGACCCCCCTCTAACACAGGGGCTAAACAAGAAGTATTGTGCATAAAGGTAGCGGAGATAACCCCTCCAAAGCTGGACCAATCGTAGTGGAAAACACATATAGAGGGCTTGTCTTGGGATTTCATCGATTGCATTTTACACGGAGCTTTGTGAGTCTCGAATACGTTCGAGGTCCTTAGTTGTCTTCCGGACCACTTTCCTTTGATACCCTTGATAGGTTTCGGGCTTGATACCCTACTCATTGTGGTCTACCCGACCGTCGACTGTACCTGACTGGTGACTGTTCATGCGTTGGTAACCTAGTTGCCTATCATTTTTAGAGACATACACATGTGACTGTGGGGGTATACTGCGGTACCTAGGACAGACATCGGGCTACGCTTTGCAGAGTATACCTGGAGGGTGCTTCCGTGTTCGAGTTGCACTTGCACCAGTAAGTTTCTCTAGATTTGGTTGTTGTAACTATTCTTCCAACTAGTTTAGTGTTTGCTTGTTTTATCTTAGAGAGACCTTTTTAGTGTGTGTTGTTTTTTGAGTGAATAAAAATCCCTATTGTGTCTTTGATATTCTCACATAGTGGAGGATCACAAGCTCCGCTGATCATGAAGGCTTCTGGGCCTATCACCAATTACACTGGAGCCACCTCCGCCACCATTAAGGCTAAAGATAGACCAACAAGGGTCTTTTGAAGCGACAGAGTCACAGGAAACTATACCTGACCAACATTAGGAGGAAACGACCATTTTAGACCTTGGAGCGAAATCTCTTTGTCCATCTAAAACTCCAACCACTGATATTTCAACACCCATCATCATACATATTCACCCTTACGAGTACCAGATAGTGTCACAGGAAACAATTGAAACAAATGTTGATACTTCTTCTGGTAATTCATCAATTCCCACTACGGTTGTCACCACAGGGGATATTCCACCTCCTAACCCACCGTCACCAGTTCGAGCCACCATGGTCTCGATCGCCTCTACCTCAAGCAGTGGTCCAATCTCATTTATGGAAATGGCCACTGCCCCTTTCACACCAAGTGTGATAGGCCCTCTGTTCTCATATGGGATGCCTAGCTCAGGTACAAGTCCTATACTTTCCTACTCCACTTTACAGACTTTAGGTCTCGGGGAAGGGAGCTCTAACGCTCCTCTGTAAGGACACATGGGGGGTACTTCATCTCCTTTTAATTCTTTCCCTTACAGGGGAGGTCATATACCTCCTTTGTTCCCTTCTCTCGATGGCACCCACCAGCAATCCATTGGGCCACCTACACACCATAGTTTATTTGGAGTAGGGAGTCAAGGACCACCTTCTCATAATATTCTGGTAGGTTCGACACCATTTTCTTTGTTCGGTCGGTTTGGTAACAACGCTTTCTCATCAGCTTCTTTCCTGACTGGGGGCAACCCCAATTACGGACAACCTATTCCTATGCAGGGTACTATTCCTGCACAGGGGGAAAACCTAGGAACTTCTTTCACATCAGGACCTTGGAATTCTTGGTAGGGATTAGTTCCCTCATCAGGAATGTTGATATGGGGCAATTCTTTTCACAACCAATGGATCCCTAGACAGGGTGCTATGCCTATGCCCATGGGATCGACATGGGGCAACCCTTCCCAAATTCCTCTGAATGTAATGCACGCCCAACCATCTATGTCCTATTTTGGGAATCAGCCGATGATGTCTCCTCGCACACAAAATTCATACGTTGGTCATGGCCATGGTTTTTACCAGAACCCAGGCCAACGGCCAAACTTTTCCTAGCAACCTAGTGCCAGTCAAACACCAGGTCCCTTTTTCCATGGTTATCACCAACAACCCAAACTACCTATCCTAGCAACCTTGCATTTTCCATACTTGATAAGGTTGTTGAATGACAATATCTATCACGATTCGTGTTGGCCCCCTATGCCGACAAAGTTGCCTTCGAACATACCAAAGTTTGAGGCCAATCCTAATAAATATCCAAGAGATCATGTGACTACTTTTTACCTTTGGTTCTCATCTAATTCGTTAAAATACAACTCCATATAGTTGTGATTGTTTCAATGTACTCTCATTGGGAGTGTCGCGAAATGGTACATTGAGATCCACCACTCAAGATACTCTTCCTTTGGCGAATTGTCAATGGATTTCCTAAACCATTTCCAACTACCTGTGAGATACGACGTTGGCACAGAATTGTTGGCCAATTTCAAACAGACAAAATCATACCATATCTCTAATCACATCTGAGAATGGAGACGTCGAAAGAGTTTAATTAAGGTGCCAGTCCCACCAACATACCTGCTTGAGTGGATCCTTAAGTCTTTGGTCCCACAGTTATCCAAAGACGTTGCGACGTTGAGAGTGTTTTCTAAAGAATATGCCATCATGAGAGCTCAACAGCTTGATCTAATCTACTCTCAGTCCAGTTTATTATACAAGATGTTTCCAGATGCACCATCCTCGATACTTGATAAAACCAGACAGAGAGAAGGACCACATGCCGATGGTATTGTTGGTTCATCACAAACACAGCCCGCTAAACAACTGACAAAACTATTGCAAGAATTGTCCATATAGCACACAACGGCCAACCAGACAACTTTTTTGGCTGCTCCCCCTACCCAAACGTCAAATGTACACAGCGTGCAATCGACAAATCCAAAGGCCACCCAGCAGCCTGAAGGAAAGAAAAAACAACGAAATAAGGGTAAGGGGGATAAGAAACCCACTAATAATGTTGGCGGGGGCAACACTGAGAAATGAAAGGTGAGGTATCCATGCAGACTATGTGCAGAAGACCACCCGACCCACCAATGTTCCCAGCTTGCATAGGCCCAAAAGATTGTGACACAAAAACAACCTGTCATGTTAACCAATCCATTTCAACATTGGCAAAAGATAACCCAAGCCTCTACAAGAAAGGAAGGGGGTAGTCAAGGACCCTCTCCATCTTCGAATAATMTGGCATCCGTGAATGTGTATATGATGAAAGGTGATGCTTTTATATCGACTAGAGTGCATGACTACAATAAACCAAGCACTTCTGAGAAGAGAAAAAGAGATGAAATCCCATGTCTTCCTCTCCATATCAAGAAGACTTTGRGAGAAACAATGACACACATCCCAAAATGTGTGTTCAAGAAAGATTCTCACAACCCAAATGCAAGGGACACCCATAAMTATTTTGTTGTGGAGGATTTGTCTCAAACCCCTTGTGCGATGTCTTCTTTGGAGGTCCTCCAAAGCTGCCCTTCTTAGAGGAAAGCTTTGTTACCCTCTTTAGGATATACTGAGACTTGTAATACGGGTACAATCATGTTGGATACAACTGACTTAAAACCTCCTCTTCCTTACCACATAGTGTTTTAGATATTAGTGGCTTACCCCATGAAAAATTTTACTCGGAACATTTTTTGCACGGTGGTTGATGAGGGTGCCTCGACATGCGTCATGTCATTGGCATGTTGGAAGGCCATTGGCCAGCCCATTTTGTCTCCATCACCTACTCTTCTCACTACTTTCGATGGTCATTTTTTCCGACCACATGGCATCATTCCCTCTTTCCCCATGTAGCTAGGAGGGAAGGCCGTGTGCRTCGAGGTATAAGTAGTCGACACATCCCTCAACTACAATCTCTTGTTATGTAGGAGTTGGAATTATGTTATACAAGCAGTGGTTGCTACAGTTTTCTATGTCTTGTTGTTTCCACACAAGGGTTGGATCGTGACCATTGATCAATTTTCCTTCTCAAAACCCAACCCTTCATTGGGGGCATCCACTGTCCTGATGATTGATAATCCCCAACCGAGCATCGTCAACGTAGGAGTTGGTTTGTTCCCATCTTTGATGGGTACCTTTGATTACCCACCCCCTCAAGGCTATGTCAAGTTCATATTAGACCACCATAAGGTTGATATTTTCCAAGTTTCATCGTTTCGCACGACTTACCTTAATGATCCATGGATACTTCCTTCCCCATTGGCCATGATGGAAGGGACATGGAACCTTGGCATATCCATGCCCTTGTCCACAGCCGAAGTAGCATACTCTTTAGTCCAACAAGCTTTGACCAACATAGATCCAACTCCTGCACAAGAGTTAGATCTGATTCTAGAGCCTATTTGGGCTCAAGGCTCTCTCGCTGATACTGATTCGTTAGACTTAGTCTTTCCCTCTGACGAAGCAATAATTGAAGAAATTACTAGTTTGGACAAACCCTAGGATGATATCCATCACAGATCATACTTCCTCCCAGAGTTAAGAAGAATCGAAGTAGGAGAATTCACCTTGACTATGACTGGAGATAGATCTTGTCCTATTAATCCCTTAGCTACACATGAGGTTTATGTTGAGGGTAATATGGAAACTATCACTAAAAATATATCGATTAATATCTCCAGAACCCCTGGCATCGTGGAGAATGTTTTTGTCGGAGCTGACTCTTCTAGAATCTCAAGAAGTATTACTCATAGGTAGGTCACCTTGGGTAACTTTTTGTAACATATGTATAGTCTTTGTACTATTACTTTATGGATTCTTTTAGTATTATGGACATGTCATTTTTTGATGTTATCTTTTGTCACTGTGGCAGATGTCAAGTGAATAAGAGGTGTTCATTGGGTACGCAAATGGTGCTATCTAGCACACTCGTAGGCTTGCCTCCATAGCTTGGGTAAGTTTTACACTTCGAGGTCAGTTATTATCTTCCGGAGGTATATTCTTAGCGACACAACAAACAATGTCACTGAGTACAGTGAAATTATTGAGTTGCTTCGTGATGCCCTGTCATTTGGTATATCTCATCTTTGAGTCTATTTAGATGCTCAGTTGGTTGTGTCTCAGTTAAATAGATTCTACCATGTTCATGATCCAACTTTACACTGACGATTCCTTAGGGTACATCTCTTAGAATGAAGCTTTGATTATATTACATATTTTCATGTTGCTAGGAGATTAAACCAAGTTACAGATACTCTAGCTAATCAAATTTTATACTGGCATCTCGTACACATATAAAACGACATACACATAAACATGTAAATACAATTTTAGAGGAAAATATGATCCATAAGACACAAAAAGACATAAAAATCCATATATAATATCATAATCATCAGAGTACATAGGTGGACGCAAGTGCCTCAAAAAATATGACCAGTAACGAGGCATGGGGCTTATTCCCTCAAAACATATATACAGGTGGAGCTATCAAAATCTAGAATAACTAAGGTCAGGTCCTGTGAGCCATGTTGTAATAATCAACAACGTTTTCCAAATGCCAAAATAGTCAGACCCATGCCCATGGTGCCCCTACTACATGAGGTTGCATGGATGGTGGAATATCCTCAATCTCTACCATAGGGATGGTGCGAGTGAGTGAGGTAAAATTTCTCTCAACTCGTCTCAAAACCCTCTCAGCCTCAGTAGATGTAAGCTCTCCTCTTGCGGATGGTCCCCCTGCAGTGACAGGTGTGACCCCTGGTCGAGGATGACGCCTGTTCCTCACATAATCTGTAGGTCATGAGGGTCCCACATCTGCACACAATAGACACGTATCTATCAAATACTCTAGTATAAAAAAATGATACATAAAAAAAAAAATGATGCAAACTTACCCATCTCACCTCACTCCTCGCCTGGAGTTACAGGGATCTCGTGATCTCTCGAGAAATCAATCCTAGCATAAGGATAATCCTCTATGGATAGGATCTACCGTGACAACCAATCAAAGAAGTCATCATCAAAGGACTCATTGGTCCTTCCACCACCCTATCGTGGCAACAATAATGCCCATATAAAAACCACAGGAAGAAGGGACTGATGTCCTCGTACCACCACTCAAGGACTGAAACTAGGAACTCTTTCAAATAATAAAGATCATAGAATCATCCCGAACCCAAAGTTCCTCTACGTTTGCAACAGAAAATCTATCATCTTCCTCTTCATACAATCCAACAGTGTAGTGCTCCAGTCAAATATCTGTGCATTTAAGCACTGGATTGCACAGTTCATCTGTGCACGGGACGCCTAATGTAGAGCCACAAAACCAGTCATCCACCCAATAAGAAACACAATCGCCTATAGTGATAAATTGGTGATCCTATTTATTGGCACCTTTGAGCTCGATCGGTCTGTACCAACCTCACAATAAATTCTTATCAATTCCGATATATTATGAGGCCCCGAAGGAAATGTCAGGAAATTGACTGGTTCCCCTCTCCTGGAGAAGCGAGTAAAAAAGTATATATCCTCTGTAGTAGGCACCAGTGACTACCCCTCTAACATAAAATCTTCTGCTTCAGGGTGCCAGTATTCAACCAAGTCATTCAGTAGCCTAGGTTGTGCTCTCATAAAAGGACACGGAAAAAACTTGAGCAAGCCACATTGCATTAACACCGCCACAGCATTAGGGTCTTCCCCAACTAGTGTGCTAATATCTTTGTTCTCTCGTTCTCTCCAGTGCACATACATCCTGCACATGGGAAAATTTTTATAGGGTTAGGCCTTTCTTTTTCAACCTTTTTACACTCATGGGAGGGTCCACGTGGGTTGTTGTGATGACAGTCGCATGTACACGTGCTCTAACATCAGACAGAGTGAGTGTACATGCAAGTTGTCATAGGACAACTCGCATAGACCTAGGGCTAACCTTTTAAAGGTCGACGCCACCCCAAGAAACTAAATTAAATGCATAAATAAAGAATTAAAAAGAAAAAGGAGGTAGTTTATACTTACTTGGTCCAGATGGATGGTCGTTTCATCCACTGTAGCTCTCGGAATCACCACTTTTATCAAAGGGGGTTTTTTGCTCCAGAGTCAATTTCCAAATCAACAATGGTAATAATGACTTGCTAGGTTCTATTTATAGAATTTTTATCCCTTTTTGTCACTTTTTTGGCCCACCTTATCATTTTCTCTAAATTGAAAACCATTTAGAGCGATTCAAGAATTTCTATGGAAAGTTACATTCAGGTATAAGGACATTTTTTGGAGTTTTGGGTCACTTTTGACGGTTCATGGGGAAAAATATCAGATAGCCAACTTCATCATATAAGTTAGGTTTCCACCCCTACTTTTTTTCTTTATCCCTTTTCCATAGGATTGATCCCACTAGGTTGCAACACGGAACCACCATTTCTACTTTAGAAGTGTCGCAATTTGGTGGATAGATCCCGGTTGCATTATGGTGTCCATGATGTCACTAATGACTGTAGGCTAGGGAGTTATTTTAGTTTTTCCTAATTACGAGTTTTGAGCCTCATTTGCATGACTCTTTATCACTCTTGACCTCACCCACGGGACTCCCAAAACATAACAGGTCTTCTTTTAAGCCCTTTTCAGACCCTCTAAACATGAAAAGATTGTCGAGTGATCTTGTGGCCTTTCACGCTCATTAAATTGAAATTTGGCGTTACGTCTATCCAGCGGTAGTGTACCCCTTTTTTGTCTCGGATGGTCAAATGTATGAACAAAGGTATACTCTAGAGGCCTCGGACCCCTAGAAGAGTACCCTTAGGTATAATTTTACCCCTTTTCGGACCCGAGGGACTAAATTTACAAAAAAGGAACCCCCACAGAGTCCATAGTTAATCTATTTTCAGACTCTCTAAAACTAAAAAGATCGTCAAGTGACCTTATTCTTTCACACTCATTAAAATGGTCCAGAAGAACATTCCTGACGGAATCCATAGTTAAGCTTTTTTCAGACTCCTTAAAAATGAAAAAATGGTCGAGTGATCTTGTCTTTATCACACTCTTTAAAATGGTTTTGAATAGATGTCTTGTCAGTTCTAGTTTACCCCTTTTTCAAACCAATTAGACTACCTCCGAAAAAGGTACCCCATTGGAGTCTCCTTTTACTTTTTTTCAGACTCTCTAAATATGAAAAACTGTTGAGCTTACCTTCTCTAGGCTTGTTAAACTTACATCGAAGGACGTTACCATTGTGCGTTTTGTTAACCGTGTTTGCATACCTGCATCTTTGGTATAATGTTGGCTCCATGTTTCTCTCAACTGAAACATATGAAGCATGCCTTATACGCAAGCCCTGTAGCACTTTGCCTTTGCGTCTTGACACCTTTGGCCCCTGGAGGATTTTTCCCGAGTGTCCTTTTCTTGCATATGTCCCTTTTCCCTGAGCATCCCTGTGTTCCATGTGCTTGGAACTAGTATGGTTGCAACACTTGATCCTCCTTTGTAATGTAGCATTCTTTTATTCTTTTTCAATCTTTCTAACATTATTGAAAAAGAAAAAAAAATCAAATATACCCCAAAAAGAGGAAAGGAAAAGTATTTTCTTTTTATTGGTAGCACAATGAGTCTCCCTTGGAAAAAGCACATCCTTCTGTTTTTTCTTCAAGATCTAGGATTTAATATGACCTTAGGAATTTTTTCTCGCTACATAGAGTTGTGTCCTCCTCCGTTTGGTTATTCTTCCAAACATATGGAGAGTTTGCGTCGCCTCCTACCTCGTGAACTTATGTCAACGCCATGTTGCCTGAGTCTCATGTTTTGTCGCGCTATTGTCCAAGGGAAGTTTTTACCAAGATTGATTCATCCCCTCTACAGTTTGTCTCTTGCCCTCATGCTCGGCCATCCCGAAAGTCCAATCAAGTCTTTGTTTGGAATCAATGAAGCCTTCAGTCTTATCATCAATATTCTCTAGTCCATGACCGACGAGCCATTGAAGACCTCTGGGTAGTGAATTAGTACACTCATATTACACTCCTAACCGAGTTTTGAATATTTTGAAGTTGTTGCTCGAGCTCTGAAGACCTCATCTCCAACCATCAGGACTTATCAGCTTCTATAAGATGGATACTATACAAGTATATCTTTTGATTTTGAGATGTATATTTGTTGTGTATTGCTCGCGGCTACACTTTATATAGTTATATGAAATGGATATTTAGTGTATTTGATTCGTAGCCATGATTTTATTTCATCCCGAGCATGGGTATTCCCACCTTGGTGAGATAATTGTTATTTTGCAGATGGCACCTCCCAAATTCTGGTCCCTGGGCTCACTAGTTCGGTATGTTGATAAAGATTGATAATGTATTTCGGCCATCATATGCTCTTCTGACCTCACACATTAGGGGGCATATGTTATAACTCTAATTTTCACTAGAAATGCTTACCTAGAATCAGGCCATCTCATATTCCTTCTTTGCCAAAACACTATTGAACAATTCTTCTTAAAAACCCCTTTTATAAAAATCGACGCGCCCTACTCCATTACTGCACGCGTGTACACGCTAGCTGACCCAAGACATCCAGTGTGTACCTACAAAAGAATGGAAAAAGGAAAGTTGTTGACAGAACAAACAACCTTGGGTAAGTTAACTAAACCTTTCGTCCATGCATGGTCGGTCACTCGACCAAATACCTAGCTTCTCCTAGCCTATAAAATAAGGGTTAGGGGTCCCATTTAAAGGAGGAGAATCATAGTAAAGAAACTATACCCAATTGATCATTCCCTTTGTCCAAACCTTTAACCATCCTTGTGCAAAGATAATTATAGAGAAAATTAGTTGGAAGACAGTGGAAGAAGAGCCCAAGACCAAGATCGAGGAGAAGTAGCAAACTTCTTATGACAAGCATAGGCAAGAAACATTCTAATAGCTTCTAATCTTGCTACAGACGCAAATGTTTCATCAAAATCTATTCCTTCTATTTGAGCATACCCTTTATAGACCAATCGGGCTTTATTCTGGACAATTTGTCATTGTTTATTCATTTTATTTTTAAACACCCATTTGGAGCCAATTACATTATTATCTGTCGATCTAGGAACGAGCTCCCAAGTATAGTTTTTCTCAATTTGATCTAGTTCCTCGTTCATTGATTTTAACCAATTTACATCTTCACTGGCTTCATTGAATTGTTTGAGTTCCACCATGGATATGAAGTCTATTTGTGATTTCTCGGTGTTTTTTATCATCCTTATCTTGGTTTGTACACCTTTGTCTTTCTCACCAATTATCTGACTTGTGGGATGATTCTTTTGAGTAATTCTAGAGGAAGAATTTGATGGTGTCTGCTCATTTGTGTATGCCTCAGTATTTGAATCTTCATCTGACTCAGAGCCTTGTTGTTCTGATTCTTGGACCTGTTCAGCTTCAAATTCACCTATATCCTATGTCGTTGATTCATTATTGTTCACCTTTCTTACTGGGACTCCTTCATCAACTTTTATGTCAATACAATCAACCAATTTATGAAACCTCTTATTATAGCATCTGTATCCTTTGTTGTTTGTAGAATACCCTAAGAAGATGCCTTCATCATCCCTGTCATCATACTTTTCAAGGTTCTCACTATTATTTTTTATGTATCACTTACTTCCAAATCCTTTAAAGAGTTTGATTGAAGCAGGTCTTCCACACCATAGTTCATAAGGTGTCTTGTCACTGTGTGGTCTGAGGTGGGATTTGTTAAGAACATGAAATTTTGTGTGTATTACTTATACTCAGTAGGTTTGACCAATGTTCTTCTCATTCATCATTGAACTGACCATTTGTTGCAGGGTTCTTTTTTACCTCTCAACTACTCCATTTTGCTGTGGAGTTCCTGGGATTGTGTATTCTCTCTTGATCCAATTTTTATCACATAATTCCTTAAAATCACTTGACATAAATTCTCCTCCTCTGTCTGATCTTACAGCCTTTAACCTCTTACTTGTTTGATTCTCAGTTAAATCCTTAAATATTTTAAATTTCTCAAATGATTCAGCCTTTTCTTTGAGAAAACCAACCCATGTAAGTCTGGAGTAATCACCAATGATCAGCATAAAGTAGTTTTCCTTCCCTATGCCTTCCTAAATTGATGGTCCACATAAATCCATATGAATTAATTAGAGTGGTTTCTCTATTGAAGTAGATCTCTTGGATTTAAACTAAGTCCTAGTTATATTTCCTACATGGCAGGGTTTACACACAGAGTCTTGTGGCTTTAATATTCTTGGAAGATCTTTTACTGCCTCAATATTTTTGAGCTTGATTAAGTGGTCAAAGTTTATATGTCCAAGTCTACTATGACATAACCATATTTCATCATTTTTTCATAGATGTCACTCTTCTCTATTTTCTTTCAACACATATACATTATTATCCATCCTTATGCCTTTAGCCACCACTTGTCCTGATTTTACATACTTTATCTTGCAATCCTTGGAAGTGAACACTACTTCACATCCTATGTCACACATTTTACTTACATTGAGAAAATTATTCTTTAGGCCATCTACAATCATAACATCATGAGCTTTTCCTTTTCCATTACTTAAACTTACCATCCCTTTACCATTGATTTTCCCTGGAGCATCATTTCCAAAGGTTACGTTTCCTGATTTTCTTTCAGTTGGAAATAGAAACTTACCTTTGTCTCCCGTCCTATGTTTGGAGCATACATTGTCAATATAACATGGGTTTGTTTGTCTTTTAGCTGAAAACACTAGTCCACACTTGTCATTTTCTTTCTTCTTCCAAACCTTGAAATTTTTAGTAGAAGGATTCAAATCTGGCTCATAGTTCCTTAAGCGACAGTCTGTAGCTTTATGTCCAAGATTATGGCAGTTGTAACATTTTGGTTCATTGAATAAAGGATCATAATGATTTTTATGCTTAACCTGTGTCCTTTTTCAAGCGATCAAATGATTCATAATCTGTGATTGTTTGTTACTTGGCTGTCTCATTCTTTGTTGTGAAAGATATCTATTCCTTGAGTGTTTTGATTGATCATATCTAAATCTTAAGGAATAGTTTACAACTTTGTGACCAAAGTTAGAACAAAAAAAACAATATCCATAGAAAAATATTTTGTACATAGAAAATGGTTGTCTTCTTTGAGCAGGTCATATTCTTTGTTCTACAGTTTCAGTTCTGGTAATTTTTCTTTCACTCTTCCTTGGTGGTTGATTATCTTCCTCTGTTTCTCCATATTTGTTGTTGTCTATGAATGTATATTTGACAAACTTGATGGAATCATTGTTGCTTGGCTAACTACAACTTAATCCTTCTTCATAACCAAAACCAGTTTTCAAAATTGGGTTCCTTTTTTTGATTTAGAATGGTGGTTAATCCTTTTGAGGCTTTAATGCTTGGAGGATTTTGGAGATACAATGCTTTGAACTTCTCCATCTCTTTGCTGGTATTTACTACCTCTTCCTCTAAGGCTTCACATATTTCCCTCTTCTCTGATAACTGTTGTTTCATAATGTCCTTTATTTTCTTTGCCTCTTCTAACTCCACCTTTAGCAGAGAAAAGTCTTCATCATTCTTTTCAAACTGCATCAACAATTGTTTTTGTTTTCTTTTCACGAGTTTGAGTCTTTCAATTTCTTCTAAGCAACTGGTTAGTTCACCTTCCATATCAACCACAACTTAGTCATCATTATCATCACTTCATGTTTTTTTATTATCATAATCCTCTTTGTCCATAAGAACGAAGTCATTTACCTTATCTTCATAGGAAGAGTCACTATCTGTGTCTTCTAAAGAGTCATCATTGTTTACGCATAAACTTTTTTTTTTATCAAATATTTTGGATTTGTACTTCCTTTCACCTTCAAAATTCTAATCTTGCTTCTTGTGTGGACACTTAGATGCAAAGTGACCTATCTTTCCACAGTTAAAACACTTGAAGGGAAACTTGCCTTGATACTTTCCTAGTCATATCTTTAGTCTTCTCATAAAGTTTTCTTCAATTTCATCAGGATTAGAATCCTCATCCTTATCTTCCTTAAATGATGCTTCTCTAGAGGTGGGTTTATCTTTACCCATCCTCATTTCATATGCAGTCAATGTTCCTAGAAGTTGATCAAAAGACAAAGCTTTTAGATCATTAAGTTCTTCTATATCAGAGACCTTCAGGTTGAACCTATTCGGTAGAGATCTAAAAAAAAATTGAACTAAAGAGTGTTCTTCAATTTTTTCACCAAGTGCTTTCATTTCATTTACCAGTTCTTCAACTCTTAGAAAGTCCTTCCCAACAATTTCATCCTCTTTCATCTTTAGTTGTTCAAACTGTACTCTGTAGGTTTTAATATTGGTGTCCTTTACCTTCTCATTACCTTCATAAATTCTAATGAGTTTGTCCCACATGTCTTTGGCAGTTTCCAAGTGCATAACTTTTACAAAGTTTTCTTCTGTAAGCCCACTCAAAATAAAATTCATAGCCTTAGCGTTGAATCTGAACTATAGCTTGGCATCCTTATTATCTAGTACAATTGGGTTAACATAACCAGTCTCTACCACATCCCAGACATTTGCACCTAAAGCCATTATGTAAGTTCTCATCCTAACTTTCCAGAAGGAAACTTTTGTTCCATTGAACAGGGGGCCCTTACTGGTTGAAGTTCCTTCATGGCTTGACATGTTTAAGCTTACTAATCTACCTTTAGACAAAAGGAATTGAATCTGATACAAATTTTTGAACAACTAAGAGGGGGGGTGAATCAGTTGTCACCGTGCTTAAACATTTATGCTTATTTGAAACTCTTTACAGAGCACTCAATGTCAATCACAATAATACAGGGAGGTAAGAAATAGAACATTCAACATCATTCACACACATGAAATATACACAGACATATATTTCTTGAGGAAACCCATAAAGGGTAAAAACCTCTTCTTCTTGATATGATAAGTAATCTTTACATTCTATATATTATCATACTTATGAGCTCCAACTCATTGTGAGGCTACCACCTCTATTTTGCAAGCTGCAACTTGTTGAGAGCACCAACTCTCTGGTTTCTCTAGCACTCACTAGAAGGAAGAACCAACACCCTGAGTGTTCCAGCACCAACTGGATGGAAGCACCAACTTCAAGTCACACATGCACCAACCTGTATAACAAAGAACAATAGTTCTCCTTGCACCACCCTACCACCCTAGTTTTTTTTTTATGTAACCATATGGAAGCTACAACTCCATGTTATTCAAGAACCCACTTGAAACTATGAGGACACCAATCCTCCCAAGCACCTCCCTACCACCCTGAAATATAGATCTTTTCCTTTTACAACTTATCACAGTGATACAAAATTACCTATGTCTTACCAGTCACATCACTATTTAGCTACACTGCTATGCTCTGCCTACATAAGTGTCTCTCTTCTCTCATCATTTTGATCTTTCTAATATTCTTCTCTGTCTCTGCATGCACACCTCAAATTTATCTTATTCTCTTAGTTATGCATCTTTGTTCCTCCCTTCTTCTTCACTTTAGCTCCTGCACAAAATGCTTCTACACACATGAAACACACACAATCACAACCATCATCTCCTCTCTATTCTGCGTCTTTATATTCTCTATGCACCTTCTGCATTCCCCATGAACAATGCCTCTACATTCTCTTTTTAGTCGTTGTTTTTCCCAAATAGGTTGTTCACTACAGATATACCTCACATATGCATATCTCCCCAACCTTTTTCACATCAAGTCATCTCATGATCATCATCAAAACTCTTCATCTTCTCTAGAAGTTTTGTTGCCTCTGAGTTCATGATTAGTGGCCATTATGCTGAGATTCCTTAGCCTCTGTGGAAGTCAAGACTCTTCGTCTTCTCTGTCATTACCAAATATCTTCATCATCACTGGACACTATCTTGAGATTCCTTGGCTTATTTGGCAGTCGATACTCTTCATCTTCTCTGTCGATCACCCTGAACCTCCTCGAGTTCTCTGGCCAATATCATCACTGTGTTCTAGAAATTTCGACCAGTCAAGTATGGCCTCTCTAGCTTCTAATCTCCTTTCTTCATGTGGTCTCTGGTGGTGAACAAATGCCTATTCAAAAGGTGCTTCATGACTCACAACCTTAGGGATATTGGTATGAGGCATCATGACTCTCCCAAGTCGTGATCTCCGAAATGGAGCTTAGTTGGGCTACATCCTTTCTCTCACATGACCACGAGCTGTGATGAAGCACTTATTCAAAAGGGTGCTTTATGATTTCGACGATCTCCGTTGTGGAGCCCAGTGACATGTTAGCTCCTCCCTTAATCCTTCTACGATGTGACCTCCATTTGTGACCAAGGGTCAAGCAAGAGGGGTGCTTCATGATTTTGCATATCATGAAATCCTGTTGCAAATTGCCTTGTATATCCCAACTCACACTCTCCAAAATGGATCTTAGAAGCACTAGATCCTCCCTTCATCCTTCGACTATGCGACCTTGTCTATGACCACTGGCCAAACATTCGAGCACTTTGAAATTTCACATTTCATGACTTTGCGTCTCATCTCCCTAGACAATCAATGGTCCATATCTCCCCTCGATTCGACAGCTCAGATCAATTCACGATTTCGTGTTTCACGACTTTGGGATTCTTGTTACCTCCATTCTCCTGATACGCGAAACTCCGAAATGAATTAATTTCAGATCAACTGTCGAGGTCTTTATTTTTGATCAATGACTATGATCAATATCATGGACTCTCACTTCATATTAGATCAACGGTCCAGATCCTCGATGATCAGATGACCCGGATCATTTCATGACTTCGCATATCACGCGTTCCTACAACTTTGCCATTGATTTTCCTGATTTGCAAGTCAACGAAATGATGAGCGCTCACCACGTGTCCTCACTGACATGGTCTGTCACCTGTCCTTCTTGACGTGGTCTGGTGCCACATGGTGTACCACTTGTCCTTGTTGATATGGATCTCCTCGCATGGAACATATTCTTATCCTAGATCTCATGGCCCATATTAGTCCTCAATCCAATGACTCACATCATTTTTTGATCTCGCATATCGTGAGTTCGAGGGGTTAGAGCACCTCTTTCCTTTGACCTTTCAATTAGTGAAATGATGATCTTTCAAAACGTGTCATCTCTGACGATGGATAGTTCTGATGACTTTAGAACTTGTCTCATGAACTTTCCTTATGATCCAATAGTTGTTTCTCTACGCACTTAGATCTAATGGTTGAGATTTGATATCCTCATCTATGCTTCCTCTGGTTACTAGATTATGATCTGACGACCACTGTCACTCCTCCTTATGAGATTATTCTTCCTCCCAACCTGGAAGACTGACTAAGTGTCAAAGGCCTTGACCTTTGAACCTTTTGTGAGTCCTTCTCTTGGACCTCGGCTGCACTTCTGGAAAGCACAAAGCACTATCTCTTTTGAGCTTTGTTTCTCCTACATACTGCTTTCTCCTTTCCTGTTATCCATCGATTCACACTCACTCTATTCCTCCTGAGATTCTCAAGCTTGATCTTCTATGTCTTCATTGTTGTTCTTTCCATATTGTTTTCCATCGACACTACAATGTCACTACTATTCTTTCCATCAATGACAAGCATAGTCTTCCTTATGTTTGTAAACATGCCAACAATATCCCCCTTTGGCATTGGTGGCAACCCTGAACGACTGCACTGTCCTACTGAGATCTCCATCTGTAGCATCTAGATCTCTCCTTTTCTCCCCCTTTGACATCAATGTCAAAGAAAACATGCTCCCCCTAAGTTGTTGCAACATTTTTTGGAGGTATCATATATTCAACCAACATAAATTCCCCCTGACAGGATGGACTCTGTTAACTTGAAAACAGGGACACGCCCAACTTCTGGCATAGATACTCAAACTGATCTTGTGCAAGCGATTTGGTAAAAATATTAGCAATATGGTCCTTGGATGGGATGTAATTCAAAGAAACCATAGAGTTGGTTACATGCACCCTCAAGAAGTGATGCTTTATGGGTATATTCTTGGTCTTGGAGTGAAAGAGAGGATTCTTTGACACACTAATTGCACTGGTATTATCACAATGGATTGGGATCAGTGCAGTATAATTTACCTCCAATTCTGCAAGTGTCTAAATTATCCACAACACTTGGGTACAAAAAGTGGCAACTGTAATGCATTCATATTTTGTAGTTGATAAGGAAATGGAACCTTACTTCTTGCTCAACCATGATACAAGGGAATCTCCTAAGAAGAATGCACCTCCCCTCATTCTTTTCCTTTCATCTATGCAGTTAGCCCAATCAACATCTGAATAGACTAATAGCTGAAAATTATGATTCTTGGGATACCATAGGACATACTCCATTGTTCCTTTCAAGTATCTCAATATTCTTTTGACAGCTAACAAATGACTCTATTTAGGTTGGGCCTGATACCTTCCTACCATTCCAACAACATGCATTATGTCTGGACGAGATGTTTTGATGTACAATAGGCTACCTATCATAGACCTATATGAACTCTGATCAACATAAGGTGAGTCATCATCCTTGCTTAATTTACATCCAGTGACCATCGGTGTGCTCATAGGTTTAGAATCTTCCATTTGAAACCTTTTCAACATTTCTCTTAGATATTTTTCTTGAGAAAGAAATATTCCTTTAGACTTCTGAGTAATTTGTAGGCCAAGAAAAAATGGCAGTTCCCCTATCATAGACATTTCAAATTCAGACTGCATGGCAGAAGTAAACCATTTTATCAGTGAAGCATTATTACTACTGAAGATGATGTCGTCTACATAGACCAACACAATGAGAAAATCATTTCCCTCTGTTTTGATATATGTATTGTTGTCAATTTCTCCTCTCTTGAACCCTTTATCCTGTAGATATGTATCCAGTCTTTGATATTAGGCAGGAGGAACTTGTTTCAACCCATATAAGGATTTCTTCAACTTGCAGATAGAGTCAGGGTTATCTGACAGTTGGAACCCCTCTGGTTGCTCCATATAGACTTCTTCTTTTAGATCTCCATTTAGAAAAGATGAATTGGCATCCATTTGATAGACTTTAAACTTCTTATGACAAGCATAAGAAAGAAACATTCTAATAGCTTCTAATATTTCTCTAGGTGCAAATGTTTCATCAAAATCTGGTCCTTCTATTTGAGCATACCGTTTACAAACCAATCAAGCTTTATTCCGGACAATTTGTCCTTGTTTATTCATTTTATTTTTAAACACCCATTTGGAGCCAATTACATTCTTATTTGTCGATCTAGGAATGAGCTCCCAAGTATTGTTTTTCTCAATCTGATCCAGTTCCTCATTCATTTATTTTAACCAATTTACATCTTCACTGGCTTCATTGAAGTTTTTGGGTTCCACCATGGATATGAAGGTTATATGTGATTTCTCGGTGTTTTTTGTTATCCTTCTCCTAGTTTTTACACCTTTGTCTTTCTCACCAATTATCTAACTTGTAGGATGATTCTTTTGAGTAATTTTGGGGGAAGAATTTGATGTTGTCTGTTGATTTGTGTCTGTGTGAGTATTTGCATATTCATCTAACATAGAGCCTTCTTGTTTTGATTCTTGGACCTATTTATCTTCGAATTCATCTATATCCTCTGTCGTTGATTCAATATTGTTCACCTTTCTCACTGGGACTCCTTCATCAACTTTTATGTCAATACAATCAACCAATTTATGCAACCTCTTATTATAGCATCTATATCCTTTGTTGTTTGTAGCATACCCTAAGAATATGCCTTCATCAGCCCTATGATCATACTTGCCAAGGTTCCCACTATTATTTTTTATGTAGCACTTACTTCCAAGTACTTTGAAGTGTTTGATTGAAGCAGGTATTCCATACCATAGTTCATAAGGTGTCTTGTCACTTTGTGGTCTGAGGTGGGTTTTGTTAAGAACATGGACTGTTGTGTGTATTTTTTCTATGCAGTAGGTTTTACCAATGTTCTTCTCATTCATCATTGACCTGGCCATTTGCTGCAGGATTCTGTTTTGCCTCTCAACTACTGCATTTTGTTGTGGAGTTCTTGGGATTGTGTATTCTCTCTCTTGATCCCATTTTTATCACAGAATTCCTTAAAATCACTTGACATAAATTCTCCTCCTCTATCTGATCTTAATGCCTTTAACTTCTTACCTATTTGATTCTCAGTTAAATCCTTAAATATTTTAAATTTCTCAAATGCTTCATCTTTTTCTTTTAGAAAAGAAACCCAAGTAAGTCTGGAGTAATAGCCATTGATCAACACAGAGTAGTTTTCCTTCCCTATGCCTTCCTATCTTGATGGTCCACATAAATCCATATGAATTAATTGGAGTGGTTTCTCTGTTGAAGTAGAGATCTTGTATTTAAACTGAGTCATGGTTAGCTTTCCTGCTTGGCAGGGTTTACACACAGAGTCTTGTGGCTTTAATATTCTTGGGATATCTTTTACTGCCTCAAGATTTTTGAGTTTGATTAATTGGTCAAAGTTTAGATGTCCAAGTCTCCTATGCCATAACCATATTTCATCATGTTTTCTTAGATGACACTCTTCTCTATCTTCTTTCAGCACATATACATTATTATCTTTCCTTATGCCTTTAGCCACCACTTATCCTGAGTTTACAGACTTTATCTTGCAATCCTTGGAAGTGAACACCACTTCACATCCTCTGTCACACATTTGACTTACACTAAGAAAATTATTTTTTAGCCCATCTACAAGCATAACATCCTAAGCTTTTCCTTTTCCATTACTTAAACTCACCATCCCTTTACCCTTGATTTTCCCTGGAGCATCATTTCCAAAGGTTATGTTTCCTTATTTTCTTTCACTTAGATATAGAAAATTACCTTTGTCTCCCGTAATATGTTTGGAGCATCCACTATCAATATACCATGTGTTCTTTTGTCTTTAAGATAACACTAGTCCACACTTGTCATTTTCTTTCTTCTTCCAAACCTTGACATTTTCAACAAAAGGATTCAAATCTAGCTCGTATTTCCTTAAGTGACAGTTTGCATCTTTATGTCCAAGATTATGGCAAGTGTAACATTGTGGTTCATTGAATAAAGGATCATAACAATTGTCATTCTTAACCTGTTTCCTTTTTCCATCCATCACATGATTTGCAGTCTATGATTTTTTGTTACTTAGCTATCTCATTCTTTGTTGCGGCAGATATCTATTCCTTGAGTGTTTTGATTTCTCATATCTAAATCTTAAAGAACGGTTTACAACTTTGTGAACAAAGTCAGAACAAAATAAAAAATATCCATAGAAATATCATTTGTACCTAGAAAATGGTTGTCTTCTTTGAGCAAGTCGATTTCTTTGTTCTACAATTTCAGTTCTGGTACTTTTTCTTTCACTCTTCCTTGGCGGTTGATTATGTTCCTCTGTTTATCCATATCTGTTGTTGTCAATGAATGTATATTTGGAAAGCTTGATGGAATCTTTGTTTCTTGGATGAATATAACTTGATCCTTCCTCATAACCCAAACCAATTTTCAAATTTGGATTCCTTTGTTGATTTAGAATGGTAGTTAATCCTTTTGAAGATTTAATGCTTGGAAGATTTTGGAGATGCAATGCTTTGAAATTATCCATCTCTTTTCTGGTGTTTACTACCTCTTCCTCCAAGGCTTCACATCTTTCCTTCTTCTCTGATAATTGTTTTTTCATAATGTCCTCTATTTTCTTTGCCTCTTCTAACTCCACCTTTAGCAGAGTAAAGTCTTCATCATTCTTTTCAAACGACATCAACAATTGTTTTTGTTTCCTTTTCTCAAGTCTGAGTCTGTCAATTTCTTCTAAGGCACTGGTTAGTTCACCTTCCATATCATTGTTTATGGATAAAATTTTCTTTATATCAAATATTTTAGATTTGTACTTCCTTTAACCTTCAAAATTCTGATCATGCTTCTTCTGTGGACACTTAGATGCAAAGTGACCTATATTTCCATAGTTAAAACACTTGAAGGGAAAATTTCCTTCATACTTTCCTGATCCTTTCTTTATTCTTCTCACAAATGTTTCTTCAATTTCATCAGGCTCAGAATCAAGAAGAAGAGGTTTCTACCCTTTATATAATTTCATCAAGAAATTTTCCTTCAATTTCATCAGGCTTATTTTAAACTCTTTATAGAGCACTCAATGACAATCACAATAATGCAGGGAGGTAAGCAATAGAACATTCAACATCAGTCACACACATGAAATATACAGAGACAAATATTTCCTGAAGAAACCCATAAAGGGTAAAAACCTCTTCTTCTTGATATGATAAGTAATCTTTACATTTTGTACACTATCATACTTATGAGATCCAACTCATTGTGAGTCTACCACCTTTGTTTTGCAAGCTGCAACTTGTTGAAAGCACCAACTCTCTGATTTCTCTAGCACCCACTAAAAGGAAGCACCAACACCCTGAGTGTTCCAACACCAACTGGATGGAAGCACCAACTTTCAGTCACACAGGCACCAACTTGTATAACAGAGAACAATAGTTCTCCCTTGCACCACCCTGTAGCTCTAGCTTTTTCTGGCTGTAACTAGATGGAAGCTACAACTCCCTGTTCTTCAAGAACCCACTTGAAACTCTGAGGACACCAATCCTCCCAAGCACCTCCCTACCACCCTGAAATATAAATCTTTGCCTTTTACAACTTATCATAGTGATACAACATTTACTTATGGTTTACTATTCACATCACTATTCAAATACACTACTCTTCAATCACTGTATAAGTGTCTCTCTTCTCACATCTTTTTGAGATTTCTAATCTTATGCTCTGTCTCTTCATGCACACCTTGACTTTCTCTTCTTCTCTCAGTTATGAATCTTTGTTCCTCCCTTTGTGTGCACTTCATATCCTCTACATCATGCTTATACATGCATGCATCACACACAATCACAACCATCATATCCTCTTTGTTTTTCATTTTTATATTCTCTATGCACCTTCTGCATTCCCCATGCGCAATTCCTTTACATGCTCTTTTTAGTCATTGTTTTTCCCAAACAAGTTGTTCACTACAGATCTACCTCACACCTGCATATCTCCACAGCCTTTTTCACATCAAGTCATCTCATGATGATCATCACAACTCCTCATCTTCTCTAGAAGTTTTGTTTCCTCTGAGTTCATCCTTAGTGGCCATTATGTTGAGATTCCTTATCCTCTGTGGTAGTTGAGACTCTTCATATTCTATTTCATTACCAAATCTCTCCATCATCACTGGACGTTATCCTGAGATTCCTTGGCTTATCTGGTAGTCGAGACTCTTCATCTTCTCTATCGATCACCCTGAAGCTCCTCGAGTTCTCTGGCCGATATCATCACTACGTCCTGTCAATTTTGATCAGTCCAGTATGGCCTCTCTGGCTTATAAGATCCTTTATTCATGTGGCCTCCGATAGTGACCAAACTCTTATTCAGATGGTGCCTCATGACTCACGACCTTGGGGATCTTGGTATGAGGCATTACGACTCTCCCAAGTCCCAATCTCCAAAATGGAGCTTAGCTGGGCTAGCTCCTTCATCTCACATGAACACGAGCTGTGACCAAGCACTTATTCAAAAGGGTGCTTTATGATTTTGACCATCTCCAAGTGGAGCCCAACGACGTTCTAGATCCTCCCTTAATCCTTCGACAATGTGACCTCCAGCTGTGACCAACATATCACTAAATCTTGTTGTAAATTGCCTTGTATCTCTGAACTCACGATCTCCAAAATGGAGCTTAGCAGTGCTAGATCCTCCCTTCATCCTTCGACTATGTGACCTTGGCTATGACCACGGGCCAAACATTCAAGTTCTTTGAAATTTTTTGTTTCATGACTTCCTGTCTCATTTCCATGGAGAATCAATGGTCCAGATCTCTCCTAGATCTGATAGCTCATATCAAGTCGCGATTTTGTGTTTCGTGACATTGGGAGTCTCGTTACCTCTGTTCTTCCTATATGAGAAACTACGAAATGAATTCATATCAGATCAATGGTCGAGGTATTTCTTTCTGATAGATGGTTGTGATCAATATCATGGACTTTGACTTCATATCAGATCAACGGTCCAGATCCTTGGTGATCAGACGACCCACATCATTTTGTGAATATGCATATCGTGAGTTCCTACAACTCTTCCTTTGACTTTCGTGATTTGTGAGTCAAAAAAATGTTGAGCGTTCACCACATGTTTTCGCTGACATGGTCTTACTGAGGTGGTCTTCCACCTTTCCTTCCTATCATGGTCTGCTGCCACATGGTCTACCACTTGTCCTTGCTGATGTGGATCTCCTCACATGGCACATGTTCTTCTACTGGATTTGACAGCTCAGATTAGTCCTCAATCCAACGGCTCACATCATTTCGCGATCTCTAATGTCGTGAGTTAGAGGGGTTAGAGAACCTCCTTCCTTTTACCTTTCATTCAACGAAATGTTGATCTTTCGCCACGTGTCATCTCTTACGATGGACGGTTCCAATGACTTCAGAACTTGTTTGTTAAGCCCTAATATTGGCTCATTACCCCTTAATTGGGGCATATTAGATTAGTAATTCTATTTTATTTATGTCGGCTTTAGGCCATTAGTTTTAATTTAGATTAGTAATGTTGTTTTATTTATGTCGTATTTAGGCCATCAGTTGTAATTATACCTCCTAGTCTCCTATATATACCAAGGAGACATTTTCATTTTGAATCATCTTGTACTTGAACATTTAAGTGGGGTAAAAGGAGGTTTCCCCCTCGAAGAGG
>ML813472.1:247884-262899 GCA_009831015.1 Picea engelmannii | reverse complement strand
CTCTCTGATATACATGTGAGGTCCAAAAATAGTACTCGGCCCAATATCTTAGGGCACTAACTAAGGAGGATAGACCATACCCTTAGCCGTACTATCCGACTACCCAGGTACTAGAGTGTATCTTCCCGAGTGTTGTTCTCAGTGGCACTATAGCAGTCAAGCGGTCGATCGGTTTATCTAAAGAGGGCTTCAGTAAAGTTAGGATGATCCATACACTGGTGTTGTCTGATGCACCACCACTCGAAGGGGTACCAAGAAGGGTTACAAGGGTGGCCAACAGATGTGCACTTAAGAACCACTTGTATTTCTTGCATGTATGAATCCCTCAACCACAGGTTTATGCATGTAATGACAAATCTTTGTGGCTTAAAGATGCCAGAATACGTCTCTACCCTGGAAAAAAAAATCCCACAATTTCTACCAAGGAAAGTACTCTGATACCACTTGTAATATACCAGATATAAAAAGTATGCAGAACAAAAATAAAATGCTAGAAATGGCAGAATAACAGTAATATAACCAGCATAATCTCCACAATAACATAGAAATGATATAAGAACAACAACATAAATAACACTTTGATTGAGAAAGCAATGTTCACGGGCCTCTTCAAGGGGGAAACCTCCAGTCGAGCAATGCTCTATTACAATAATCTGCAAGCTAGGGTTTTCATACCCTCAACCCTCATTTATACTAAATATGTCTATCAAGAGAAGCATCTAGAGGAAGATCCTTCTAGAAGTGGAAGCTTCTATTAGGTCTTCTTACATCCGCCTTATTCTATTTTATTGAAAGGATTTATTAATATTGACCTTTATTACATCTGAATATATTTCTCTACCTATGTGTGGGTTAGGACCCTAACACATGTGGAAGGAGCAGAAGGTGACATGTGTCATGCTGATGTCAACATGTGCTAGCAGGAAAACCCCCTATGACTACACTAGGGTTCAAAATGTAGGAAGATTAATTAACCATATAAATTTGAACTACTTCTCTAACTACCCCAAACATACCCAAAACTCATACAAGAAAATAAAATATAAGGAAGGTCAGGTAACTATACCTCTACTCTGCATCCGGTGATGACCTCCTCGCACTTAGAATATTTGTTGATTGCACACCTCCTCCTAGATCTAGCTCGCATCCAAATATTGAAAAAAAACAAATGACAAGCATGTTATTCTATATGAAAATTAGGTTTATATGTTAGAACATAAACCAATAAAAGCATTCAATACACCATGATTTGGGATAGGAAAAGTAATTCTTTTATTAATATCTCAATGATTATACCTTTTAAAATCAAAGTCGATGACTGATCCATGAACCTAGTCTAGGATCCTCTTCACCAAGCTCCATGTAACGTCCCTGGCCACCCATGGTCGGGCCATGCCACATGAGGGAACACTTTTATTCTCTCACTGTGGAACATATTGTAACATACCTAATATTCAACTGAGCTTTGCACCTAAATTTTTATCTTCAAACTGCATGCAATTATAACATATACATACAACACTTTTTCAAAATATTTACATATAATACGTAAACAAACAATTACATTATGTAAATATACAATTTCATACTGAAATAACAGTAAACAAAGACATGCAGCATATACAGGGAAATACCCATAAACATACAGGTAGTTATAATCACACATATGATAATATGTAACATAAGCACGTAAATAACAATGCAACATGTAAATTTATCATACGATTGGTACTTATCTTGGAAATATTATCACCAACTGTGTATAGACCATCCATGAACCTCCTAGCCTTAGACTACACTTTTCATCACTCTCAACAGTGAATCACCCCTGACATGGGACTAAACTCCACCCGGGTAAAGGGATTCCTACTAGGATAAAGGCTCATAGATGATAGGAAATACTCTGTCTTAGGTGCTCACTCAACTAACAACCTACAACCTCTCATTCCCCACATTCCTATCCCACCCAAGGAAGTCTTCCCCTTCTTTTATCAACATTCCTTCAGCTACCCCACTTCCCTTCAAGGGCTTCAACAACAAGCCAGACAGGAAGTATCAGAGCACCATAGTTGCAGCTTAGCACCTTTAGGAAATCAATCCCCAACAATTCTCTCGCTCAAAGAATTGCTCACGGGCCTGACAACCTGCCTCTTCAATTTCCCATGGGCCTGACAACCCGCTTCTTCAATCCTGCTCCCACGATAACCAGGTACACCGACTGGAAAAATGGTTATGGAAACAAGTTCAGATACAATGAAATGAATGTCTGAGGAATAATTGACTACATGCATGAAATGGTCATGGAATCATTGACTGGATCTCTGAATGATCGAAGGAATCATGGGAGAGATGATCTTACAAATGGTGGAGAAGGTGTGTAAATGAGATAATTCCCCACAATATGTATGCATGTACCCAACTTGACACTTGTCATGTCGGAATCGACTTTGGTCCACTTGTCCCCAACTTTAGAACTTAGGATAAAATAATTATCCATACTTTATGTTTTAAGAAATATTAATATAATATTCCTTTTTTATTTAAGCTCTCTAGCTTAGCCCTTTCCCTTAACTTTTGGCCCTCCCTTTCCCTAACCAGTGAAGTTTAGTCCCCCATCTCTTTTATCATTGTCACTCTGCGCACAACAATGTATTTTATATTAATCATGAAACATATACAAAATAGGCGCACTGGCCTTTAACATCTAACTGCATTGGCCTAATTCCATGCATAAGCATCCCAACTTATATTAACTGGCTCACCAGCTTATGACAGATATCATATACACAAGGTTCATTGACCTCCATACTACGTACACTTTAGTTACTATGGGCAGTAAAGTGTACACTACATCATTTTACTGTGCAGTACATGCGTGCACTATGCCATGAAAGGTGCATTACAAAATGATGTCAAAACAACTCACTGGATTAAGTATACATACATTACATTTACAATTGGGTTCAACCGAGGGATATTACAATCCCCTCCCGTTATTTATGCACTGTTCTCATTGCATCATATACCCATATACAACAAAATTTTAAAAAATGCTCAAAACGATGTGGGTATTATGTCTGCATTGCATTCTCATGCTCCCAAGTAGCTTCCTCAAGACCATACTAGATCCATTGGACCTTTACAAGTGCTATGGCTCGATTCCAGAGATGCTTGATTTTTTGGTCCATAATGCACACCAGATGCACTCAGAAAGCACCTTCTTGCTCCACCGAAATCACATTCCAATCAATAACATGATTAGAATCAAGTATATATTTCTTTAGAAAGGATACATGGAATACATTATGAATAGACATAGATGCAGGTAATGCAATCAGATAATCAACTGGACAAATCCTCTCTATGATTTCAAATGGCCCACAAAATCTGGCTGCCAACTTGGCACAACTTCCCAGCTTTAAGGAAATCCTGTTAGCTTTCACCTTCGAGAAAATATGATCACCCACTTTGAACTCTCTATGGGTTATATTCTTATCAACATAACCTTTCTTCTTGTCTTGGGTAGCTTTTAAATTATTCTTAATTTTTATCATTTGATCCTCCATCTCCTTGAGAAACTCTGGCCCAACTACTGTCCTATCAGCTAGATTATCCCAGCTCACTGGAGTATTTCACTTTCTTCCATAAAGTGCTTCAAATGGGCTCATCTTCAACGATGCTTGATACCCATTGTTGTAAGCAAATTATACCAAGTGTAGGTAGTCCTTCCATTTCGATGGTTTGTCCATCACATACATTCTCAGTATGTCTTCTATCACTCTATTCATCCTCTCTATCTGTCCATCAGACTCAGGATGATAAGTTGTACTAAAGTTCATATTCATTCTGAATCCCTTGAACACATTTCCAGAAATTCGAGGAGAATTTCGGGTCTCTGTCAGACACAATTGTTTTAGGAATTCCCTGCAATTGTGCCACTTCCTTGATGAAAACATCAACAACATCTGTTGCCTTGTGAGTAGTTTTCAGTGGAACAAAATGGGCATATTTTTTAATATTTTGCACCACCACCATGATCGAATCATGCATCTTTCCTGTTCTCAGCAATACTATAATAAAATCCATTGTCACCACTTGCCACTTCCTTTCAAGAATGGGCAGAGGTTGCAGCAACCCTGTCGGGTGCCTATGCTCAGCTTTAACTTTCTGTCATTCCATACATCTAGCTATGTATTCAATGATCTCTCTCTTCATACTTGGCCAAAAGTAATGGCTCTTGACTGTTTCCACAGATTTCTGATATCCAGGGTTCCCTACATAAGGAACATTATGCATTTCATGCAAAATCATACATTTCAAGTCCTGAACATTTGGAACAAAAATTATGTTCTTGTACAACAATATTCCATCTATTCCCAACTTATAAATATCCACCTTTTGTGGCATAATATCCTGTTGTAGTTTTGCTACCAATTATATGTATTGAAGATCTGCATTTTCAGCCTCCAGAATTTTACTTTTAATATCATTCTGATGCATGCTAATGACTGTAGCATGTATTTCATGCACCCTCATGCCAAGTGCATCAACCACTTTATTTTCTTTCCCTTTGATATGCTTTATATCAAAGTCATATTCTCTTAGAAATTCTAACCATATGCTTTGCCTAGAATTTAGATTTGGCTGATCAAATAAATATTTCAGACCATTGTGCTCTGTTTTTAGCTCAAACCTTTTCCCCATGAGGTAGTGTCTCCATTTCCTCAAGGCATGCACTATGTATTCCAACTCCAAATCATGAGTGGCATAGTTTCTTTCATGCTCCTTCAACTTCCTTGATTCATAACATATAAAAAACACATTTTGACTAAGAAATCCAACTAGTCCTTCATTACATGCATCTGTGCATACAATGAAGTCTTCATTTGGGTCTGCAATCCTTAATATTGGAGAACTTGTCAATAATTGTTTCAAGTGTTGGAAACTCTTTTCGCAATCTAGTGTCCACTGAAACTTCACACACTTTCTTTGCAAGGAAGTGATTGGGTGTGCAATCTTTGAGAATTCTTCAATAAATCTTTTGTAATATCCTACAAGACCCATGAATGATCTCACCTACATCGTATTCTTCGGCGTTGGCCATTATCTAATGGCTTCTATATTTTCAAGATCCACTTCTATCCCATCCTTTGAAATGATATGCCCCAAATAATGAATTTGTTTCTAATCAAATGAGCACTTGATCAATTTGGCATATAACTGATGCTCCCTTAATACTTGTAACACCATCTTCAAATGGTGTTCATGCTCTTCCTCTGACTTAGAATATATAAGAATGTCATCCAAAAATACAATGACAAACTTGTCCAGATATTCTCGAAAAACAACATTCATTAAGCACATGAAAACAATTGGTGCATTTGACAACCCAAATGGCACCATTGTGAACTCATAATGACCATACCTTGTCTTGAAGGCGGTCTTGTTGATATCTTCCTCTTTAATCCTTACCTAATGGTATCCTGATCTGAGATCTATCTTTGAAAATATCTTTTCATCCTTCAATTGATCAAAGATATCATCAATCCTTGGCAGAGGATACTTGTTCTTAACAGTCACTTTATTCAACTGTATGAAGTCAATGCACAATCTTAAAGCTCCATCTTTTTTTTCACAAACAAGAATGGGGCACCCCAAGGTGACACACTTGGGCGTATATACCCCTTCTTCAAAAGTTCTTCAAGCTACATTTGCAACTCCTTCAATTCTAGTGTACTCATTCTATAAGGAGTCTTTGACACTGAAGCTTCTCCGGGCATTAGATTTATAGAAAAATCAATGTCTCTTTTTGGGGGTAGTCCTGGTACTTCCTTGAACAGATCTTCAAATTCTTTCAAGACTGCATAATCTTCCAAATTTGGCACCTTATCTTTAGGTGTCTCTTCTATAAGAGCTGCAAATATTTGACACCCTTTTATGTAACATTTCTTCAGCTGCAATATTGAAACTTCTCTAATGGTTACTGCTCGAGGAATTCCATACACTTTACTTAGTTTTCCTTCTTCATCCAAGTAAGTAAATGCTTTTTCATGACAGTCTAGGAGAGCATGATGTTGGTCCAACCAATCCATCCCAATTATACATTCATAGGAACCTAAAGGCAAGATGTTCAAAACTGCCTTGGTGTTCAGTCCATTCATGTCCATGAGGCATGAATTAACCATATAATTAACTTTTCTTTTTTCTCCTATAGCCAGCTGTACCAACCAATATTTCCCATGCTTTCTTCTTGGAAAATGAAAACTTTCCGCCATCTTTGGGTCTATATAACTATGACTAGATCCTGAATCAATTAAACTAGTAATGGATTGGTTGTTAATCATACCTTCCACTTCAATCATCTGGGACTGATACTCTGCTTTCTTGTTGTCCAGGCCTGCATAGATCCTTGGCACATTTCTGACCATGTTCTTCACTATTTCATCTTGTTGTACTTTGTGAACAACCCATCCTTTTTCACTTTTGTGAGGACAATCTCTGAACCTGTGATCTCCTTTAGAACCCCAACATTGAATAGGTGGTTTCCTTGGCCATTGACTCCCTATGTCAATCGGTCTGGGCTCTTTAGGAATTTGTTGTCCATGTGGATTATTTATGAAGAATGGTGGCTTAGCTCCCTTCTTCCTTTGTTCCATATTGAATTTCTTTTTGTATTCCCAAGCCTTTTGGTAAACTAGCCTTGCTTTCTACTAATCATATAGGCATTTAGCTTGCCTTATGGTCTCTTCCAATGTCTTGGGTTCATCATACTATATTTTTTCACTGATGAATGACGGAAATCCACTCAAATACCTTTGAATTTTGACTGTCTCATCCTTAATGAAAGAGACATACTTCAAAAGTTCTAGAAACCTTCTCTCAGATTCATCTATGGTCATACTTCCAAGCTTGAGCTCAAGGAACTCTTTCATTTTCTTGTCATAGTATCTCTTAGTCAAATATTTCTTCTCAAAATGCTTCTTGAATTCCCTCAAAGTAACACTTTTCTCTTTAATATGACTCACCTGCACAAGCTGATCCCACCACATGGAGGCCTTTCCCTTGAGTTGATAGATGGCAATTCTACCTTCAACATGAGAAGAATAATTATGCAATTGAAAATATTTTCTCATGCTCAACAACCATGTTTCTGCATCTTCATCCTTCTTGTGCTCACAATCAAATGTAGGAGGTTTGATTTTGTTCATTTCTCCTCGTAGCTCATCCACTCCAGACCTCTTATGCCTTCTAACAAGGGATGGACTTGAGTTGTTTCCCACTCTCTTATTGGAAGGCCTTGGGGAGTGATGGTCATGTCTGCTAACACTTATTTCTTGTCTTTTCTCATCCAAAGGCTTGTGAGTTCCAGATTTTCTTAAGCCACTCTCCTTGTCCAATTTCTTTTCTATTATGTTTAAGCCCTCCAATAACTTCATGTTGAAGTTATCCTACTACTCCTTGGCTCTCATAATCCTTCCATTATCATCCTTATGGCTTTGGACATCCTTATGCAAATTTTTAATGGTCTTTGCCATATTCATGTTTTTATTCCTTTATTTTGCATGTCCATTGGAGTTTGTTCCTTCAATGCCCAACTAGACATCCATCCCTTTGATTTCATCTTGTTGATTGTAATTCCCCTGTGCCTCTTCCATTCCTATGGCATCTTCACTGATCTGATATGATCTAGTTGTTGTTAATTCTGCAAAACGTCCAACCATCGAAACTTATCAGGCTAACTAATTCAACAATTCATGAAAAATATGAACTATTTGGTTCAATATGTACATCAGAATTGTTTCTCTTGATTTCCTGGTGTTATCACCATGAAAATTCTAGATAAGACCCAAATCTTGAGAACATAGACGTGTGGCACCTTCAAAGATACATCTGTGCAAAAGGCAGTTTGCTGAAACCACTTTCGCCAAAGTCTTGATGTCATGTGCTTCAATACGTCAAAACCACCACTCATGGAATGGGTGAAGGCTAGTTAGATCGCCTCATTTCATTCATTCGTTACTTCATATTCATATGATATCAAGTGAACGCCACCATATAACTAACTCAAAAGCTAATCATTTGAAATGGATTAACCGCGCATGAAAAAAAAATGTATTTGTACATAAGTTTATCTGTGATTCATGATTGGGACTCTATAAATACCAATCCTCAAGTATGGAGGCTTCATCTTATCCATAAATAGAGTAATATTCAAATTTCTCGACCTTTTTATCTCGATAAAAGAATTTCAGAGTCCATGAAATTGAAGTACATGGACAAATTTACGTCCAATGAGACTGGTTCTTCTGGCAACATGGTAGATTTTCCTTCGAGTAAGGAGGAAAGGTTAATCACACAGATACTAGCGACTAAGTTTCACACATAACCTACCACAAACTCTAAAATGGAAGCCAGGTTGAATCCTGTTATGAGGGATCTGATCATGAACAGACCAGTTGTTAAGAAGAAACAGAGTGAGCGACGGAACAAAGAAATCATCGCTAAAACGGTTGAAAGTGTTGGAGAGAATCATCCATTCTGGTTAGATACTTTAAAGGAGTATATATCTAAGCTAAAATGATTCCTCTAATAAAAGTACATTTCAGTAATTTTTAGTCAGATGGTACTAGAGGCAAGGGGCTCCAGAGATGATAGGCCTATTCTTAAACGGTCCCTTTACCATAGGACAACTTTTATCATTCCCTTTTTGTAATTTTGGGATTAATATGATTATATAAATGCAGAAGTGGATTTTGGACTATTTATTACAAGATTTTAACTGGTGGTGTTATGAGTCTTGTTTTCTTTCATAGCATGCATTTCTTGTAATATTATATTTCACTTCCATCTATCTGAATCGGAGGAATATAAAACTCAGAATTCATCTCTGAGATGCTCTTGACTTAACAATTTAGGCTATATTTAATTCTTCTCAAACTAACTCTAAATTCATTTTAAACAATGCTCCTATGTGATTGTGTGTTTCTTTTTCCTCTAATACCATGCAATATTTTTCTATTAAACTCGGACTCATCACCTTCCAAACGAATTCGCGTGCACAAAAATTCAACCTGTACACCCATATTTATCATGCATAGTAACACCACAAGGTAATTCATGCTTCTGTGCACCTATATCCACTATGCATTACTTCTTTTTTGGGCCAATAACTTGCATGCACTACTTTTTCATTGTGAGCCAATATCCACTGTGCACAGTTTTGGTATCATGCACTGATATTCCACATGCATTTTTCCCTATGCATTGCACCATTCCTAAGTTCAATATGCCCCATTGCGCACAATAATCTACGTGCACCATTGAATACATTGTTGCGAGACAACTTATACTCATACTATGCATGCACCAGCCAAACTCCTCTGTGTTTTTCAGTACTGCGCACACCACGTGCACATTATTATGTGTGCTCTCCCTGCACAATGCTAAATTTAGCATGCACATCTGCACACAATACTCTTCCATGCGGCGCCACAATTTACCGCCTGGAACTGCATGCCAACATTTTTTGCGCAGTGCCAAAATGTTTCCATGCATGCTCTGTGACTTTAAAATTTGGCCACTTTGAAATTAATCTTCTGTGAACATTCGCTTCAACTTAACCTTTCTGGCCCATCCAGGCTCAGTGTTGGAATTGAAGCTCTGATACCATATTGTAACATCCCTATCCACCCATGGTCGGGCCACACCACATGAGGGAACACTTTCATTCTCTCACTGTGGAACATACTGTAACATACTGAGTATTAAACTGAGTTATGCACATAAATTTGTATCTTCAAACTACGTGCAATTATAAAATATACATACAACGCTTTTGCAGAAGCTTTACATATAATATGTAAACAAACAATTAAATTCTGTAAATATATGATTTCATACTGAAATAATGGTAAACACATACATGCAACATATACAGGGAAATACCCATAAACATACAGGTAGTTATAATCACACATATGATAATATGTAACATAAGCACGTAAATAACAATGCAGCATGTAAATTTATCATACGATTGGCACTTATCTTGGAAGGATTATCACCAATTGCGTAAAGACCGTCCACAAACCTCCCAGCCTTAGATTACATTGTTCATCACTCTCAACAGTGAGTCACCCCCCGAGCTGGGAATAAACTCCACCCAGGTAAAGGGATTCCTACCAGGATAAAGGCTCATAGACAATAGGAAAGACTTCATCTCAGGTGCTCACTCAAATAACAACCTACAACCTCTCATTCCCCACATGCCTATCCCACCCAAGGAAGTGTACTCGTTCTCTGATCAATAGTCCTTCGGCTGCCCCACTTCCCTTTCAGGGTTTCAGCAATAGGTCAGACAGGAAGTCTCAGAGCATAGTAGCTACAACTTATCACCTTTAGGAAATCAATCCCCATCAATTCTCTTGCTCAGATAATTTCTCACAGGCCTGACAACCCTGTTGAGCCTCTAAATTGGCATCTCCACTACCCTATTATACTCCTCATCTATACCTTTTTGGCTTACTTAAGCTTGGATAAATGACAAAGAACATTACCATTAGCCATTGATGAGGTCATAAGGTAAAGTATAATTAATTCATGCATTTTTATGGTTTATTGAGCTAGGAGACTAAATGTTTCATGTACTAATTTTTTAATTTTCCATGTGTAACCTTTGACTTCTAGATGAGTCCAGTCTTTCTATACTAGCTTAGCCATTTGGTACTTATGCGCTAGATTTCCACTGTCCGAATCCGGTACCAAGTGCACCTTCCATTCAGATCTGGTACCGAACCATCCACTGTTGTGATCTGGTACCAACGGTCGCAGACTGTTCTATTTTGGTACCAACCACTTGCATATTATTTGGATCTGGTACCATTTACCGAATCTCACCTGTTACGATCCGGTACCAATATAAGAAGAAAAATATACCAAGTTTAGCTCCAGATCGTATCAAAGATAATTGTTGGATGTTTGTTGAATCATTAAATATATAGCAAGGATATGATAATCTTTTTTGTTTATTTATTCATCCTCATACACTTGGTGTCATGAGGATGAAGATTAAAATGTGTAACCAAGTATATAAATTTGACAATTGACTAATTTTCTAAAGATTTCACCTCCTTGTGTTTCACGACTAAGACTATTTAAATAGCCATGGCAAGGATGGTGGAGGTAGTAGAGAATTAATATAACATAGTATGTGAATCAATGTTACATATTATAGAACAGATTTTGAGTTGAAGTTTAATAGAAGGATGTCATTTATTTCCAGGTCTTGATCATTTTTGAATAAATGTGAGTTGATTTGTTGTCATAGTTTAATTCTATGTTTTGAAATTTGAGTAAGAGGAATGCGTGGATTGAATTAAATATTACTGTAGATTCCAGTCGCTGACCTATTGAAGAGGCAAGGACCCACCGCCCAACAAATGTCAACATCCTTATAGATAAGTGTTAGTAGTTGATTTCAATAGTATATGTGTTAGACTAGCTAAATCTTTGACCCTTTCAGAGGATAACAATAYRGTACAGTTTAGGTTTCGATTGTTTAGAGATCTTTACTTATTTTGTTTTGCATATGCTCTGTTTCCATTTTTATGAATTTGATTTTTTTTCATGGACATGAATGTTGGTAGCAGTAGTCAGACATAATTGATGGAGAACTAGTGAAGTTTACAACAACACATTGTGAACCACAACATACTCAGTATATTGACTATTGAACTACCCATGCTATGTCTTGATGATTGATGTGTGATTTCCCTTTCAAAAGTGTGATTGCATAGTTAGTATTTTGGGTCAGATAGCAGAGTTGATCTGTCAAAATAAATCCATATCATAATTGCATGTGCCATAATGGAGTAGATAGCCTCTATGTGAAAGACAACCAAAGTACGTTTCGATTTGCTAGTTTGTTTTGTTTCCAGCATGCATAATCTAGAATAGTTCTATACTCATGGAATTAGAATTACCTTCCTTACTGGTGTCTTGTAACTCTGTTGATTACGAATCCTAGATTGATAATTAATGAGTGCATTATATTACACATATAAGTAACACAACATTTTGGCGTCGTTGCCGGGGAGTTGCAAACGGTAGGAAGTGATTTTTAGCTTAGATTGTTTGCATAGTTTTTGAATGATTTTAAAGGCTGCTTGAGGGAGGATGATAAAACATTTAATATGTGAGTGAAGAGCCATGCAACCACTAGAGTGGGGTTATCCGAAGCCAGGTTGCCTTCTTACCTTCTAGATAGAATTATGATTTCAATTTAGTTAAGAATCAAATTTCCATTTTATGCATAGATATAGAGATAATAAGGGTAGATTTGTAAGATATAAAGATTCAAAAACAACCCCCCCCCACCAGGATAAAGTTCAAGGGGAGCCAGCGAGGATCCAAGAGAAGAACCTAAAACAGAAGAATCATCATTGGGGCATGCAGAACGTGAATCTGTTGAACGTTCAAGAGACACACAAAATCTAGTTTTTGAACCATTTATCAGTGGAATGGTAGAACAAGAAGGAAATGAATCCACTGAGACTGAGATCTTTGGGTTTCCAATCTTGGATATCTCCAGAAACATCAGCATGAAAAATATCCCACTATCATCATTACCCACATTTAGAGGTATGTCAACTGAATATCTAGACTTATTCTTATTCGAGTTTGACATATTATGTAGAAGCTATAACTACCCAGATGATGCCCAAAAAATTAAGCTTTGTCCTGCTACAATGAAGGATTCAGCCTTAAGATGGTTCATGAGCTTAGGAGAAAATACAATCCTCTCTTGGGATCAAACGAAAGACACATTTTTATGGAAATACCAATACTATTGTAAGGATAATTCTAAGAATGACATTTTTAAAATGCAGCAAACAAAAGATGAAAGCCCCAAAGACTACTTACAAAGGTTCTTATACAACTACCAGAAATCAAAATTATTCACCACAGACCTAGTTGTAGTAAGAACCGTATTTTTTAAGGGTATTAGAGATGAATGCATAGAATTTTTAAATTTGTTAAGTTCAGGAGATGTGCACCAAAATCCTTTTGTAGAGATTGTAGATTACTGTAGAAGATACTCAAGAAGACAAGATAAAACATGCAAAGCACCAAGAGATTCTTTTAGCAGAAATACAAGACAAAGCTCCGAAACCGTCACCAGGATTGAGTTAGGAAACTTATTAGAGAACTTTAAAACAAACATCTTGAGCACAATCAGTAACCAGTTAGATACCCTAAAACTAAAAAATAAACAAGAAGAAGAGTTTGTTTTAGCTATCTTTTGTCCTAGATGCTGAAAGAAGCATAGTGAGAAAGAATGTCAATTAAATGTCATAGAAATCTGTGGCTTGTGTACACTAGAGCACCCCACATATGAGTTTCCAACTTTTCTTGAACTACAAGCCATATATAAGGGAGGAGGAGTCTCACAAGAACAATCATACCCTTCTAGAATACATTGGAGAGCACAAAACCCCAATGCCTTTTATGACCCTAATGCACAGTATCAAAAACAAAAATGGGGTCCTCCCCCAATGATCTATCCATAATGGACACCTCAGCAAGCTCAAACTCAAACTTGGAAACAAGGTTGGAGGGGGCCTGTGTATGAGAATCCCACTTACCCTACATATCCATAGTATCCTGCAAACATTTCCCAATTACTACCTAGATTTAACCCACCACAGATGAAAGCTTTACTCCCACCTCCTATACAACAACAATTTACAATCCCCTTGAATCCTAACCAGCAACAACAAGTACCTATAAATTCCAATCAACAACCAAAAAACCAAGCTTCCCACAACCCTCTGAGACCAACAGAAATCCCTACCTAGCCAATCCCTAACCCCAATAATCAACCCACCTACCCTGTGTAGAATACAAAAGTTCAAACCTTTCCCACCTATGAAATTCAACTACGATAAGGGAAAACTGTAAATCAATCAAATTCTAGAGTAATAATTAAGGAAGAAAATGATAATCATTTTGATGAAGAAAACACTCAAACCACCCCTGTAGAAGAAGATACTTCCCCTCCTATTCCAATCACTTCTCAGTCTGTATGATTACCTTAACAATTTAATCTTCCACCCTACCCCGAAAGACTATTAGTGAAGAAACTTGGCCCACCCTTGCACAAAGATATAGAGGATGAATTATGAAATGTATGTATAAAAATACCTCTGTTGCAAGCCATTAAGGATATCCCCATATATGCAAAAATCATAATGGATATTTGCCTTAAGAAACCAGGAAGGAAGAAGAAGGAACCTCCCCTTGTTCAGGTGGTTTGGAAATTATCTGAATTTATTTCTAAAATTCGATACAAATATAATGACCCTTGGAACCCAGTAGTCACTGTTGAAATTAATGGTATTTTTTTAGCAACCACACTCATTGATTTGGGTGCAAAAATTAATGTAATTCCTTTTGACACTATGCAAAAGCTCCAAATCAACCAGTTAAGACCAACCCAAACCATGATAGAGTTGGTAGATAAGTCAGTCATTAGCCCTGTAGGAAGTCTAGATGATGTCACAGTCACTCTAGCTTCTTGGGAATATCCAGTAGAATTTCTATTCATCTACTCTAAATCATACTCCAAACCAAGAAACCCTGTAGTTCTTGGTCACCCTTGTTTGGCCACAATAGATGCATTTATCAGTTGTCGATCTGGTGAGATGACTATATCCAATGACACACATAGCCAAAAGATTGTCCTCTTTCCTCCTGCCCAACTGGCACAGGAAATACCTGTCTGGTTAGAAAACCATTATGGAGAAGAAGATTGCATCAGACCCTTGTTAACACTTTAACAGGTAAAAGGAATGCAAGAACAATCAGATGAACAAGTCTTAAGTTTATTTTTGTCTAATACAAATTGTATTGAATACCCGAGGTCTTTTGCAGAGTTGTCACACATTTTCAATTCCAAATTTCAACAAACTTCGCACCCTGATATCACTCAATTATACACTTTATCACTAGCTCCCT
>ML813472.1:218885-234223 GCA_009831015.1 Picea engelmannii | reverse complement strand
ACTCAAGGAGGTTACTTTTATCAATTAATCCAGATTGTTGGATTATTGAGAGGGGGGCTGAATCAATAATAGAGAAATATAATCCTTTTTCACCAAAAATGCAAGTGTTATATCAATGTAGAATTATCATCCAATAGTTATAGAGTAAATAAACAATGAACAAATGAAAAATCAAACACATACACAGTACACCAGCTTTTTTATGTGGAAACCCAAAGAGGGAGAAAACCACAGAATGTTTTTTCTTACATGTTTTGAATAATTACATTCATTGGAAGCACCAACTTCCTTTGTTTTTTAGCTACAACTAGAAGGAAGCTCCAACCCCCTAGCTTTTCAGGCTACTACCTGAGGGAAGCTCCAACCCCCTAGCTTTTCAGGCTACTACCTGAGGGAAGCTCCAACTTCCCAATTCTTTGGCTACAACTAGAAGGAGGCTACAACCCCTTGTGTTCTATGGCTATAACAGGAGGGTGGCTAAAACCACCTGTCTTTTCCTCATCCAACCACACTGAAGTAGAAGTAGAATTATGGAACCCCTCTCACACTATCACTGTGAGATATACCATTGTACAATTGTATCAATCAGTACCACTAACATGTAGCCAGCCTATACAACTCCCATGTAATCAATATGTACATGAACTGAACATGTATCAACAAGACACACTAGGTACACGACGTATAGTGATGTAGCATGTGTATGTACGTGCCCTATCTATTCTGCAACCCACATATGTACATGACCAAACTATTATGCAACCGGCGTACGCCTTCTGAAAACTAGGGTTTTCTTTCTTCTGAAAACTTTTGACCCTGAGTAACTTCGTTCACATAGATATGTAGCTTGTCACTATATCCATACTATATCTATACCCTGTGCATGCATACTCATACATATCTCTCTCTAGTAATGTGCCATAAGTGTGTGTAATCATGAATAAGTATAATATCCCTCACATGATATAGACTTCAAACCCTTTATGATATTCATCCTCTCAATACATCAACCAATACAAGGTCTCAACCATATACCATAAAACAACCTTAGCCATATGCCAAGAAATACAAGATGTGCCTCAACAATAAGTATCATTGATAAATATACTAGCACTGTATTTCTGTAGATCTTACTTATACATAATATCCCATGCAGCCACTAGTCTCTCTAGGGAGAATTCTCAAATATCCATAACCATTTCTCATGCATTCATCAAAATCCAATTATTCATAGAAATAAGACATAACTTGTGAACCAATGGATAGATCTGATGTATCTGAGCAGTGTAGACCTTCCTAGGAGCTCGATATTAGAATCTAGAATCTTTGCATCTTCATATTTTCGAGTTTACATAGCTTTATCAACTTGTATGCACCCTAATACATTGCCAGACCACAAACCTATGCACCCTAATACACTTTCAACCCACGTACGCCTCAATATGTACATACCCTAATACACTGTCAACCCGCATATGCCTCAGAAAATAGGATTTTTTAGTATTCATTGTAATTCCGAGAATTTCATCGTCAACCCTTCGTACTACCTCAGACTTTCGCAACTTTAGATGTATCAATCAATACTTGCAATAAGCTTCACATAACAAAAGAGATTCAATGTGTTCAAGTGTGATTAAATGAGAGAGCCTTTCCTCTTATTTATACTTTCATGTAGCATCCCACTTTCTTTATTTTATGGAGTTCTCCATTAAATTTATTATTTAAATAATTTATTTTTCAAACACTTTGACTTTTAGGGGCTTCTAGATGACTCATGAGGGTTCTCCAACTTCACATGGCCATAACTCTCTAACTGTGAGGATTTATGTGACATTCCACATACCATTGGAAATGGCATGACATGTACTATCCATCTAGAATAGTCTTACCTGCAAATATATCAAAACTCATACCATTATCTGTCAAACAAACTTAGGTCCATTACCCAAACCATTGTGCTACCAAAATTCGCTATCGAAATTTCTTCAAGGGTTAACATCAATGACAACCAACCCATTTAGTCAACACAAAAAATATTGAAAAGCATAAATGTAGTCAGGTCAGATTTTTCTTTAGGATTTCAAAGAGATCTTGAAATACAACAAAGCGTGTTCATTTTGGGAGTCTCGAGGGTGAGGCCAAGGGTGATGGTGCATCAGAAAAATGAGGCTCAGTATCGTAATCATGATACGACTAAAAAAGACTCCCAAGCCTAAAGTCATTACAGATGGCATGGACGCCAAAATGAAAAAAGGATATATCTAGGGAATCCATGTAAAGGTAGGCTCTACCACCTAATTATGACAATTCTAAAGTAGAAATGATGGTTTTGTGTCACACTTTCGTGGGGTCGATCCTATGGAAAAGAGGAAAGGAGAAAGAGATGAAGAAAGTGGAAGTGAAATTCTAACTTATATGCAAAAAGATGGAAAAATGACTTTTGAGCACAGGACCTTGACAGTGACCCATCTCCCAAAAGTCACCAAACCAAAAAAACGTGTATTGCAACATCCCATAAGAAACTCAAGAATGGAATTAAATAATTTTTGAGCCAGAAAAAATGACAAAGGGGGTCAAAAAAGTGGCAAAAAGGGCCAAAAGCATCTATAAATAGAAGTTGATAGCTCATTTTCACCATTGTAATTTGAAAATTAACCAAAAGGTAAAAAATACCCAGTTTTTAAAGAAGTTGATTTTAGGAGCTTCAAAAGACGAAACAAACTTCCGCTCAGACCAAGTACAAATGCATCCCTCATGCATTTCCATTCTTCCTTTCTGCATTATTTTTGTTTTTGGGGGGGCACGCTCCCCTAAAATGGAGTGGCCCTATGTGTACGTGGGTTGTCCAATGACAAAACGTGTATGTACACAGGTAGAAAATAGTCTGCCAATGTACATATGTGACTGTGGCCAAAACAACCTTCATACACCCTCAAAAGCATGGAAAACTTAAGAATCCAAGAGGTAAATCCAGTTTGAATTGTCATGGAATAGGATGTATATCCACTAGAGGGAGAGATAACATGAGGATATTGATATCTTGGTCAATGAGGACCCTATTGCCATTGTCGCATTGAAACAATGTGGGTTGTGGAAGTTCTTTCGATGTCCCTTTTGAGGGCACAACCCAGGTTACTAAACACCCTGGTAGATTATTGGCATCCAGATGCCAAGGCTTTTATGACAGAGGGTAAGTCATTGACTCCAACGACTGAGTTCATATACTTCATGAATAGCCTCGCGAGGAGAGGGGAACTAGTAAATCTAGGCAGCTTTCCCCCTGGACCTTTCAACATTGAGGATTATATCAAGATGTACTATGAGGCTAGCACTAAGAAGGTAGGTTCTCAAGTGCCCATTCAAAAGGTCACCATTTTGATACTGGGGGTGATCTTACTATGTTTTGGGTTGATCACTGGATCCACGTCACTTCACCAGGATTTCCGGGTGCACATGAATTATGTGATTCAATGCCAAGAGGCACATATCTATGACTAGAGTACGACAATGCTCACATGCATGAAGAGGCAGCTGACAAAGTGCTGACAGTGTAGCAACAAGAATTTTGGGTTTGGCACCATCCTATGCTTGTTATTCTTCGAGAAGGTTCCCAGTCTAATTTCTAGAGAGAATGTACGAGGTCATGTGGCCTCCTTCCCAATGGTATGTAGATGGGCATTACTACTACCACGATAGGGGGGAGGAAGGACCATAGAGGCCTTCGATGACAAATTCTTCAACTGGTGGAAAATAAATATTATAGCCATAGAGGACTACCCTTATGATGGAATCAAATTCTTGAGAGATCTGGACATGTCCGTACCTCTTGAAGAGGAGCAAGGAGAGCTAGGTACATGTTCTTAAAATTTATTTAATTTTTAATTTCTTTTATATATATCATTTTTTATATGAATTATAGTAATGACATATATGTATATGTTATGTACATATGTGGGACCGGTGCACCCAAAAGACTCCATGAGGACTCGACGACGTCCTTGACTAGAGGTAGGACTAGCATCAACTAGTGAACCAACAAGTGTAGGGGGACCTCCAACTGGAGAGGCTGAAAGTGTTTTCAGGCAAGAGGAGATTAACCTTACTGCACTCACTCATATACTTCCCATGGTCGATATTGAGGATATCCCCCCATCCATGTAGCCTCATGTAGTGGGGGTGCAACGGACTTGGGTCCAACTTTTTCGGTGTTTGGCCTACATCATCATTCACTACGGCAGGGCCAATAGGCCCCGATATTAGATAGCCTCGACTATTATGTGTCGAGAGCACGTTTTGTATATTTTATGGGTCATAAGCCTCATAATGTATACCAAACCTTATTTTTTGAGGTGTTTGCGCCCACCTATGTAGTCTAATACTTTCACACACACACACACACACACAGATATATATTTACATCTTTATCATTTTATGGATCACATTTTTCTACAAATGTATGTACATGTGTATGTGTGTGCTTTTCATATGTGTGCAACATGCCAATCTAATACTTGATTAGCTAGAGTATCTGTCATTTGATTTAATCTCCTAGGAACATGGATAAACATAATGTAATCAAAGTAACGTTATCAGAGATGTACCATAAGGAAACGTCGGTGTAATGTAGGATCATATACGTGGTAAAATCCATTTAACTGGGACACACCCAGTTGTGCATATAAGTAGACCTGGAGGTGAGAAATTCGATGCGACAAAGAGTCATGAAGTAGTTCTATGACGGTGTTGTACTCGACGACATTGTTTGTGGTGTCACCTAGACAGATACCTCTGGAAGATAGAAAATGGCCTCCAGGTGTGAAAATCACCCAAGATGTGGAAGCAAGCCTCCGAGTGTGTCGGCTAGTGCCATTTGCAAACCCAAAGAACACATCTAATTCACTTGACATCTACCATAGTAAAAAGAGAGACATAAATAACTACATGCCCATAAAACAAAAAAGGCAAAAAACAATATAATAACTATACATGTGTACAAGAAGTCACCCAGGTGACCAACCTAAGAATAATACTTCTTTAGGTAGAGCCCATTTCTAGGATCCTCCAAGGAATTTACCTCAAAGTCAACCAGATGACAAGCACCCTTATTTAAGATCTCTTTCACGATGAAAGGTATGAACCACATGGGTTTGAACTTTCCTTCCCTCAGGGGATCCTTGTCTTGGTCATAGACTAGGACAAGGTCGCCTTTAGAGAAAATACGAGGATGAATGGACCGATGATATTTTCACTTGACTCGTTTCTTATGAGGCTCATTAGTTGAGGCTACATCACGATGTTTCTCATCAGGCTACTTGAGATATAATAGGTGTTCCTCAAGTGGTGAAGTGTATAGAATACACTCTACTACCATCTTTAAAGATGAGATTTGACACTCAATAGGAAAGACTAATTCCATCCCATAAATGAGTTAAAAAGGTGAGAATCTGGTGGCAGTCTTTATAGACGTTCGGTAGGCCCATAACGTTGAGTATAACATCAAATGCCAATTTGACTTGGTAGAATTGATCGTCAATTGAAGAATAATCTTGAGTGACTTATTCACATCTTCCACCTAAAAATTCACTTGTGGGTAGTAGGGTGATGAATGTTCTTGCCTCAACCCAAGCTTTGATGTTAACTCAGACATCATTTTATTATATAAGTGAATGCAATGGTTAGTGACAATCTCCTTCGGGATGTCGAACCTTGCTACTATCTGGTTAAAAATGAAGAGAGTCATTTTTTCTCCATCATTGTTGAATGTTGGCATAACCTCGACCCACTTTGTGAAGTACTCTACTGCTATGATGATATAGTGATGCCCCCTAGCTGAAGTCGGGTGGCATGTAGTAAAATAAATCCCCCACTTAGTGAAGGAACCAACAACGATGATGGGAAACATGGGAGTAGTATGTTCCCGCATATTCTGAGAGAAGATCTGACACGGGTGACACTTCTTGACTGAATCAACACAATCCTTGATTAATGTAGGCCAAAAGTAACCAACACGTAGAATATTTCAGGTTGTTTCCAACCCAGTCATGTGACAACCACATGCTGCAGTGTGCTAGTCATTAAGAAAGAGCTTCGCTTCCTTGTGTATAAGGCACCAATGAAGAATGCAATCTACACATCGACAATACAAAGTGTCATCGAGGATGAGATAGTTTCACTCCTAATGGAGAATTCATCGACGATCATCATGAGAAGTAGAAGTAGGGAACTTCAAAGTCTGGATATAGACTAGTATATCTCCATACCATGGGTCTGAAGATGTGATCAGAAAAATATCTCCTTTGATAGGCGATTCTTTAGGCGTGCCATCACTATATTCAACTAGAAGTTTCGAAATAAGTTCCTCAAAGACTAACGACTCTTTGTATTTCACGGAAACAAAATGCAAGTCAACTTCTTGGAGGATTACAATCCATATACTAGTATTTTCGCCAATGACCTGTCGTGTCAACACATATTGAAATAGATTCACGACAGTAATGACAGTGGTCTTTCGAAGCAAAATGTAATGACGGAACCAATGAACAACATGCACTATTGCCAAAGCAAGTTTATCAACATGGGAATAGTTGAGTTCCAGCCCAACCAGGCCTCATCTCAGGTAAAAAATAACGTGCTACTCAAGTAGATCATCCTCCTGATCCAAGACCATGATGATGGTCAACTCTATAGTGGCCACGTACAACAAGAAGTATTTGTTATAATCGATAGGTCAGAGCATAGGGGAAGATGTAAGGGCTCATTTCAACGCTTCAAAAGAGTGATGAGCAGCTTCATCCCAACAGAAAGGGACTCCCTTTTTCAATAAACACATGAACCCTTTAGTGATCTTGGCGTAATTCGTGACAAAACGTCGAAGAAAGTTCACTTTCCTACGTAAGCTCTGAAGCTGGGGTACTGTGCACGAGGGAGGCAACTGAACTATCACATCAAACTTAAGAGGATTGACCATGATCCCTTTTTTCGAAACAATGAAACCTAAGAGATGGCTTGACGTCACACAAAAACTGCATTTATTAAGATTCAAGAAAATCCGATAATAGTGACATCGTTCGAAGATTAGTTGGAGGTGCGTGGGATGATCAACTCTCTTGTGAGATCATGATGCTAGATCATAAAGATAATCCTTGACTATATCTCTAATATCATGGAAAGAAAAAGACATGGCCTACTGAAAAGTGGCTCCAACATTCTTCAGGCCAAAAGGAATCTTTCAATGAGCGAATGTGCCCCAAGGATAGATAAAAAAAAAATTATGTTGGTCTTCGAGTTTAATCTAAATCTATTTATATCCCAAAAATCCATCCATGAATGAAAACACCTCACAACTTGCGCATTCATTGACAATTTGATCGATGAATGGGGTGGGGAAATTATCCTTTGGATAGGCCTTGTTCAAGTCATGGAAGTCGATGCACATGCGAATCATACCCTGTTTTTTGTTAACCAGAACGGGGTTTGACATCCATTCCGTCAACTGCACACGGTAGATAAAACCTACTTTAAGAAGTTTCTCTACTTCATCCTTAATCATTTTCGATTTCTGAGGATTCACCAAATGAAGGTTTTGTCATACCATCTTGGTGTCAGGATAATTTGTTATATCATGTTCAACAATTCTTGGGTCTATACCCGGAATTTCCTCATACGACTAGGAAAGCACGTTGTATAATTCTTTAAAAAACTTTGTATAAATTTGAATCTCTTCGGAGGAGAAGTCTTCTCTAATGAAAACATTCTCTACGATGCCAGAGGTTTTGGAGATATCTATAGGGATCATTTCAGTGATACTCACCATATTACCCTCGGTGTAAACTATGTACATAGCCAGAGGATTAATAGTACAAGACCTATCTCCAATCATAGTCAACATAAATTTGCCTGCCTCTATTTTTATTAACTCTGGGAGAAAGTAAGATATGTGATGGAGATCATCCCAGGGTCTGTCTGGACCAGTCAATTCCTTAAGAATCACCTCATTTGAGGGAAAGACCAGGTCTAAAGAATATTTAGTGGCAAGGGAACCTTGAGCCCAGATAGGCTCGAGAATTGGATCTAACTCTTGTGCAGGAATCAGATCAGGGTTGATCGAAGCTTGTTCAAAAATGTTGTATGCAAATTCTGTCATGGAAAAGGGCGTGGACATGCCATAATTCCTTTTCCCTTCCATCGATGTCGATGGGGAAGGAAAATTTCACATATCATGAAAGTAAGTCATGTGGAATGACGACATGTGAAATATTTCATCCCTAGGCTGGTCGGGGGCAGCCGATATGAGCTTGACATCGCCAGAAGGAGGAGGGTAATTAAAAGTACCCATCAATGATGGATAGAAACCAAACCCTATGCTGACGGTGTCGAGGTAAGGGTTGTCAATCATCGAGACCGCGGATTCCCTGGATGAAGGGTCAGGACGAGAGAAGGACAACTAGTCAATGGTTACAATTCGACCCTCATGTGGAAACAACAAGAGCTAGAAAAATGTAGCAACCACTACATGCATTGCATAGGTCCAACTCCTTCCTAAAAATGGTTGTAGTTGAGAGGTGCATCGACCACTTCAACTTTGATGCACACCATCTTTCATCCTAACTGCATAGGGAAAGAAGGAATGATTCCATGTGGTCTGAACAAATGACCGTCGAATGTCGTAAGAAATGTAGGTGACAGAGACAAAATGGGTTGGCCATTGTCCTTCCAACACCCCAATAACATCATGCAACTCGAGGCACCCTCTTCAAACACCATGTGGAAGATATTCCATGTAAAATATTTCATGGTGAAATCCACTACTATCTGAAACACAACATGATAAGGAAGACGTGGTTTCAAGTCGGTTGGATTGAGAACAATCGCTCCCAGATTACAAGTCTCTGCAAATCCCAAGGAGGATAAAAGGGCCTTTCTCTGCAAAGGGAATCTCTAGAGGACCTCCAAAGAAGACATAGCACAAGGGTTTTGTGCCAGATCCTCCTCAATTGAGTAATTCTAGGCAACCCTCACGTTCGAATTAGGTGAAGCTTTCTTGAACACACCTTTGGGGATGCATGTCATTGTTTCTCCCAGTGTATTCTCAATATGGAGAGGAATTGATGGGTTTCGGGACCTAGTATCTATATGAGTGTCACTTTTCAACATGTAAACGTTCGCGACCGAGGTATTACCAATAGACATGGGGGGTCCCTGATTGCCCCCTTCCATGCTCGAATATGTTGAGGCTTGAGCCATATTTTTCCCATGTGGGAATGGGTTCATCAGCACAATAGTTTGTTGTTGCACCAATAGATTTTGGGCCTCTACAAGTCGAGGGCATAGGTGATTCAGATGGTCCTCCATGAAAAGGTTACATGGATACTTCGACTTTCTCTTCTTTGTTTTCCCCCAACCAACATTGTTATTAGATATTTGGTCCCCTTTACCCTTCTTGTTCCATTGTTTTTTCTTTCCTTCATGCTTCTGGTTGGCCTTCAGGTTTGACGAATGCATGTTGTTTATGTTCAATGTTTGGGTAGGGGGAATAGTCGAACCATAGGTCTTGTTGGCCATCATCTGTTGTATCGATAATTGTTGGAATTGATTTGACAACAGATCGGTTGAATTTCTTTGTGCTAAACCCATTATACCATCATAATGTTGTCCATACTTTTGTTTGGCCTTGTCAAGGATGGATCGTAGCGCATATGGCAAGATATCATAGAGTAAGCCAGACTGAGAGTAAATCATTTCGAGCTGTTCCACTCTCATTATCACCTCCTCCTCTGAAAACACTTCTGAAGTTGCAATTTCCTTGGATACAACTGGTACCAAAGACCTCAGGAACCACTCCAGCAAGAAATATGGTGTACTTGTACCTTAATCAATATTTTTTTATGCCACCATTCCCGGATGTGATCGAATATATGATCGGCCTTAGTATTCTCAAAATTGGCTAGCAATTCAATGCCAACATGGTATCTCACGGGAAGATGGAAATGATTTAGAAAAACCATCGCCAGTTCATTAAAGTAAGAATATCTTCAACGATCAAGCTTGATGTACCATTTCATGACACCCCCGATGAGAGTGCGTTGAAACAGGTGCAATTGTATGGATTCATCTCACAGCGAGATGGACGAGCACCATAAGTGGAAAGTTGTCACATGATCACCTGGATATTCCCTAGCCTTTCCTTCAAATTTTAAAATATCAAAGGGAAACTTAGTCCGCATGGGAGGCCAACGYGAATCATGAAAAATTGGGTCATTAAGAAACCTTGACAAGTYTGGCAAGTGCAGCGTCGCCAAAAGTGGTTGTTTKGGGTGGGTACTATGTACAGGAAAAAGGGGGCCTAGAGTTTGACTGGCACCAGGTTTCTAGGAAATGTTGGGTTGCTGGCCAGGGTTCTAGTAGMAACCGTGGCCTCGACCARCGTGCRAAAACTRCATTTTCTGGTGAATCATCGACTGACTCCCATAATTGGACTACAATGGTTGGGCGTGGATTTCTCCCTGCATTGTGTTCCAAGGATTTTGGAGGGGGATGCCCCCAGCCAATCCGACGRGAATAGGTACTGAGCCCTGCCTAGGGTTCCATTAACCATGGAAGGGGTTGCCCCTGATCGACATCCATTGCAAGGGAACTGATCCCTGCCAAGGATTCCAAAGTCCTTATGAGGAGAAAAATCTTTCACTTTCCCCCTATGTAGGAATAGTACCCTACACATGATTCTATTGTCCAAAACCGTGGTTTCCCCCAACCGATACGACAACTGAAGAAAAATACTTATTACCAAACACGTCGAAAAAAGAGAACGACATGGATCCCACCAGCGTAGTGTAAGAAAAAGGTCCTAAACTGCCTTCTCCAAACTGAGGTGCCTCCAATAGACCCTTTCAAGGGAGTGTTTGAGCTCCCTATCCCCAGACCAATGGTCTGTAAGGTGGAGTAGGTAAGGATGGATTTTGAATCGAAGTGGGGCATCACATATGAAAATGGAGGGCCCGTCACACTCTGTGTAAATGGAGCATTGGTCACCATGGATGACGGTATCAGACCACTAATCGAGGTAGAGGGGGTCAAGAACACTATGGTCTGGACTGAAAAATGTGGTTTAGGAGGAAAGATACCCCCTATGGTTGTAATTTTTGAGGGAGTATGAGGACTCCTAGATGAATTATCAACATTTTCTTCCATGGCTTCTTGTAAGACTATCTCACGCTTGTAAGGTGTCACCCTTGGAGGGACAACTTGTACTAAGATTGGTGTCGACAAGTCAGTGATCGAAGGGTTGGATGGCCTGAGATATTCTACCCCAAGGCCAGAGATAGTAGGTTCCTCCAGAGTTGATTAATATCCTCTCAGAGCAGGCTGGGGCACAGTTTCCCGCAGCCCTGTCGCTTCGAATGATCCTTGTTGGTAAAGTATTCAACATAACGATGGAAGTGGTGGATATAATGCCACTAATGGAAGGCCTGAAAGCCTTCACAACTGGGGGAGATATTGATCTTCCACTTTGTGAAAATATCAATGACACAATAAGGGATAAATCAAGCAAACCACTATCTAGTTGGAAGAACAGTTACGCCACCCAACACTAGAGAAACTTATTGGTGCAAGTGAAACTCGAAAATGGAAGCTCCCTCCAGGTATACTCTGCAAAGTGTGACCCGATGTATTCCCTAGGTACCATGGTATACCCCTACAGTCACCTGTGTATGTCCCTAGAAAATAGGAAACTAAGTTTCCAGCTCGCGAACAGTCACCAGGAGGGTACAGTCGATAGTCGGGTGGATCGCAATGAGCAGGATAACAAATCTGAAACCTATTGATGGTATAGAAAGAAAGTGGTTAGTAAGACAATATATTATATTGAATGGATTAGAGGTCCATGAAGCTCCAAAGGAAAATGTGAGCGATATTATTCCCAAGACATATCCTCAATATGTGTTCCCCATTACATTTAGTCTAACTATGGAGGGGTTATCTTCGTTGCCTTTCCTCACGTGACCTTGTGTTTATCCCATGTGTTAGAGGGGGTCTTGGATAACTTTCATGTCACTGGAATTTAACACTCCCTAGCTCTGACTCCAATGTTCATTTAACGACCTTGAAGAGTTTCCTCTCCTACCTAATTCAAGGCCCTAACCGTAAACTAGTTGGTTGAACCTACAAAGAGAAATGTCTACTTAATTTTATAAATAATGTTAATTTTAATGGATTGATTAACTCAAAGGATATGGGGGTGAAAATAGTGATGTTATGAGAGATGAAAAGAGGAGAAAAATACAAAAATCTGAAAGCAAAATTACTTCTATTCAAAAGTAAAAATTTACAACTAACTCTTTATAACCAACTTTTCTATAACCAACTTTTTCAAGATCTTTAAAAAGAATACCTAAAACAATATTTCACTTGACTATAAGCTACTTAAGTTTCAAGACATTAGTAAAGAACTTTAAAAATGAACTATTTTTCCTTCCAATTAAAATAACTAACTCCATCTACTTTACCAAACCGAAAAAAAAAAGGGGAAAAAAAAAAGAAAAATAATTGAAAAATGCCTCAAATAGAAAAAACTAAACTAAATCCTTTTTTTCTTTTATCAAAGAAAATGAAAGGGGTAAAAAGAATAAAAATAAAAGACTGAAGAAGATCTTTGGCCGGATGTACATCAAAGGGAACCATAAAGGAAACCAAACAGGCAGATCAATCACTCCAAGACTCGTTCAAAAACCCTTTCAGAAGTAAACACAAGAAAATTTTGAAAAGACAAGTAAACTGAAATATAACCCAAGATATGACTATAAAAACAGAGACTCTTAACTCTTTCAAGAAACTCTAAGAAGTATAAACCTCAATAAGGAAATAGGTTGACTACCTCATTTTTTTTTAATTTCTTGAACCAGGTATGCTATTGGTGCTTCAACAGCCTGCATATGTACGTGGGTTGTCTACCAAGAAGGGTGTGTATGTATGCGTGATGACCCAAAGTAGGGAGTGTACACCTCTGTATTCTCTCAAAAAAGAAAGAAAAAAAACAAACCTCAAGGGAAGGGAGAGCTGGTATGGCACCTGAAGGTGACCAGAATCACTTAAAAGGCTCAGAAAACTCAACAGAAACTCGAAAGGAAGAAAAACCAATTAGACAACGAGAAAATCCCCTAAAATCCTAGAGGCTCCCCAGTACGGTCACCAATTCTACTAGCTAGAAAATGCCTCCTATGAATACACTAGGGTTGAAAATGTAGGCAGATCAATTAACCGTCTAAAAGTCAACTACTTCTCTAACTACCCCAAACATACCCAAAACTCATACAAGAAAATTGAAGATAAGGAAGGTCAAGTAACTATACCTCTACTCCGCATCCAGTGATGATCTCCTCACAATTAGAAGATTTGTTGACTGCACGCCTCCTCATAGGTTTGGCCTACATCCAAATGTTGACAAACAAAAAATGACAAGCATGCTATTCCATATACAAATTAGGGTTAGATGTTATAACATAAACCAATAAAATCATTCAATACACCATGATTTGGGACAGGAAAAGTAATTATTTTATTAAGAACTCAATGATTATACCTTTTACAATAAAAGTTAGCTACTGCTCCAGGAACCTAGTCTGCGATCCTCTTCACCAAGATCCAAGTACACCTTTGTAAGGGTTCTCCTCTCAACCTTCTGATCTCTTCTTGGGAATTGAATGGGTTTTGATGGAGGAAAAAGGGCTAATTGGGAAATGTAGAGGCAATTCTCACAAAAGGGTTGCAATAACTTGGGCAAGGAGGGGATGTGAAATGGGCAGAGTTTCACTATTCTTATTTCTATATGTAAAATGAGACCTGAACACCTCCTTTTATATGGGAAAATGATGGTTATTCGGTTGGGTGATGGGCTATAGGCAGTGGATTAGTTGAGAAACTACCCAGTAGCTCGTAATCTCAACGAATTTCGTGCAATTTTTTATTTTTTTCAACTTTTTCAAGTATATGTGGGTTGTAGTGATGAAACATGCATATGTACACAGTTTGTAGTGGTGCAGCAGGCGTATGTATGCAGGGAGTAATGGAGTAGTGTCTGTACATCTTCAAAAAATTGGTTTTTTAGAATAGCAACTCAACAGTGTTTTGGAAAAAAATGCAAGAAAGAGGGCCAAAGGCCAGGTATGCATGTGTAGAGAAATTTAGGGTTATAACAACATGATATCATCATGGTGATGTGGCAACACCAGAGGATGCCACGTGTCATGCAATTTTGGAACTTTCATACCGATCCATGGACCAAAAGGATTGTGCCACATGGAAGTTCATATGGTGGCATGGAATGATGATGTGGAACAGTGATGTAGAGTGATGACATGGAAATGACATGGAAGAGGAAGATGTGGTCGAATGGGAGGCTTCCACGTGGCAGGCGACAAAAGCACAATGATAGCCCATGACCAAATTTTGAAAAAAAATTAAAAATATTGGTGGGTCCGCCAAATCTAGTGTACCATGCCAAAACTTGTCCACATTCTAACCATTGGACAATTGCATAGGGACACTGCCAAAATTGGTGGAACAAATTTGGATTATATTTACATATATTACAACGAATTAAACCAAAAGGGGGAGGCCCACAGGTTTGACCCTGAGACCTCCTCCCCATACTATGCCTTTACATTCATGCCCAAACCAACAGGCCAACGACCTCTATTGTTATCAACTCCCACATAAATTACTTAAATTTAGAGTCTGGCAATCCTTGGAAAGAGGCACACGTGAAGTACATCCTTGTGAACTATTTTCAATGCAATACAGTCATTAATTGCAGGTTGCAGAGGAGCATGAAAATTAAGACAAATTTCTTCTTGGGCCTGGGAGTGCTAGAGTCGGATCTAGGCACGGAGACAATAATTTGTGGGTAATTCGACGCCACTAATTCACTAGTGTTGTCTGTATTTTTATCTAAGAATTATTTTTGCAGCTTGATTTTAGAATGAGGTATAATTATGTATTTTTCCAAATTCTTTTGTAGATTTAATGAAAGATCCCACCCATTTGAGAGCAGGACCGAGAGACGTAGTCCACCAGGGAAGAACTTCGTTATCAAGCTTTTGTGTTCATATTTGATGCTTATGTCTCTTCATTACTGATCCTTTCCTTCTTTAATGGTGCACTTTAATTTATTCTCATTTAATGGAATTCTTTATAAGTCACTCAATGAAAAGATCCCAGATCATGTTGGTATCAGAGCAGTCATCTTTGACTTGAATTGTTGACTTTGAATGCTTATTATGTTAAGCCCTAAATAGTGGCTCATTACCCCTTAATTAGGGCATATTATATTAGTAATGTTATTT
>ML813472.1:149099-163928 GCA_009831015.1 Picea engelmannii | reverse complement strand
TGACATAATTAAAATAACATTACTAATCTAAATTACAACTAATGGCCTAAGCTGACATAAATAAAATAGCATTACTAATCTAATATGCCCCAATTAAGGGGTAATGAGCCAACATTAGGGCTTAACATAATATATCTGATAATTGAATGGACATGAAAATGAATGATGATGGAAGCATAACATCACACTTTGTAAGAATATCTCAGTTAAAAGATCAACTACAAGCTATTGAAGAAATCATTTCAAGGAACTAGTAAATATAGTAGTCAACAACATTCCCAATACATGGGATGAATTTGTCACAAGCATGAACACAAGAAAGGAGTATCTCATATTTGAAGAACTTTGGACTTGTTGTGCACAAGAAGAATCAATGATTAGCACAAAAGAGAAATCCAAAAATAAATACAATGATCAATCCTTTACAACAAAATTCAAGAATTTCAAGAATAAGTGGAAATTTGGCTTAAGGAAGGAAATGGAGGAAGCATCAGTTGTCGAAGAAAGAGAACCCTCAAATAAGGCCAAGAAGGATAAAACATACCTGTTCTTCCAAGTCAAGGTACCAATATTCTTCAAAGTTCTTGTACATACCATGTTTACATATTTTATGTACATATCTTGCATATATATTTCTTAGAAGATAAGATGTTCAGGTGAAACAATACCTATGGAAGAATAACAAGATACGAATTGCTATCACGATGACCACAAGTCAAGCAATACACATGAAAAGATGAATTACGTTGACAACCCTTGGTAACAATTCCTATAGAATCTATTATATAAGTAACAACTTCCAGATAAGCTGAAATCCTAATCAAACTTGAAGAGATCGAGAAGAAGTCAAAACATAAAGAAGTCAAAAAACAAGAGGAAATTAGAAAAAATCCTTGTAACACTTTTCAGAAGGCAATAATGATGTAGACAGAAGTGTGGAATCTCTTAGATGGAGGGAGATGATTAAAATATTCCAAAAGGAGAGCATACATTCATGCATAAAGAAAGGATTATGAGGGACATAATCCTAAATGATGTGATTCATTGAGGATTATGAAGTATCTCTCCATGTTCCAATTGAAAGTATCATCCATGATAAGAAACATGTGTTCAGTTTGACTCTAGAAGAAGTCTTCTTCGAAAATAATCCTTAAAGTATCCTTGGTTTTCCATCTACATACATGATTCTATGATGAAAGGAATAAGTTATAATATTCAGGGAATATAGAAGAACCCATGGACCCGAAAGCTAAAGAGAGACATGAGGAATAACATGAAGATTCCAAGAAAGAAAGAAAAGAAAGAACAACCAGTTATTATATCGAGAATCATAGGACTTCTAGCTTAGTTTGAACCCACTAAGAGCACAATCAAGGAGAAAAAATGGAAGTTATGATAAAAAACAGTGTATGCAAGAAAATGTGAAAAAGAGTTATGAATGGAAGAATTGCAAGATTCATAGTTTCTTCCAGAAGGAGGGAGAAGACTATGACAACAACATGTTCCAGTAAACCAGATATACCTCTTGTAGTATCCATGGATTGGAATTTACATGTAAAAGATTGTTCTTCCCAATAAAACAAGTGAGAAACTAGAAAGAGACCCATGTATGCAGATATAAGAAGACCTTGTATGGATTCAAAGAACTTGATGCAGAGTATCTCATATACAACAGATCATGGTGAAAACTTTATATGATAGAGATAGTGTACCATAATAGTTACTTAGAAGTCTGGGATTATGTATTGTTAAATCCATGGTAAACTCTCATGATGACAAAAGAAGTGATACTTGGATATGTTTCATTTTGATTCTTTCCACAATGTCATGAGCTAGTAGGAAACAAAAGTGTTGAATTCAACCATGATATATTGTAATGATCATAGCTATATGAAGCCTTCATAGAAAATGAGTGTTCCATGATAGACCAAATTACATTATATAAAGCATTATATTCTCTGTGATGAAGTCCAACAAATATAAATGGTTCTCCAATATATCTCCACATATGAGAATATAGAAGATATTTTGGTAAATCCTCTTCCCAAAATGAAAAGTTTGTGTACTCAAGAAACAATCTAGGGATTGTGGAGATGAATTCATTCTTGAAAAAGAAAGAGATTATTCCCAGGTTGGGAGGGAGCACTTATATGTTATTGATTTATGGACACTTATTTTTCAGTTTGAAAAATGTTCTAGGATGAGCAGTTCCTTTCCAGTTCAGAAAGTGGTTTGAGATTTCTTACGGACATGGATTTTCCAGTTCACAAAATGGTCCAGATCGAACAGTCATTTTCATAATGAAAATGGTCTGATAGATTGTTGATGTACCATAGACAACAATTCCCCTTGTGGCCAGTGTGGGGGAATGGTCTAGGAAATTCATTCTTCTTGGTAGTCACTATGAGTAGTGGTCAAATCGAGTGGTCTGCCTCATCAGGCATTCATTCTTCTGAAGTTCATAGTTGTGAGTAGTTTCAAAGAATGGTTTGTTTTGGAGGTTGGTGCAGGACAATCATTTCCATTAGGAAATGGTCTGGACAGTCATTCCCTAGGGAAGACTCATTCTATCTAGGTTGCACTATGACTAGTGCTGGAGGAATGGCCCAATTAGGTGAATGTTCTAGGTTCAACAATCAAGGACATGCATTCCCTACGGTAGACTCATTCTCTTTAGGTTGCACTATGATTAGTGTCGAAGGAACGACCCAGTTAGGTGAATGGTCCAGGATTAGAAATCAAGGACAATTATTCTTCTATGCTTGAGAAGAATAGTCCAGATATGCCATGATTGATGATTTACCTCCTAAGGGAAGATGCTCTTCCAGATATCTTAGATGTGAGTGGAAGAATGTCCTAGATGACTCGATTTCTATCATGATATTGTTATGTAGGTTGCTATCAGATGATATGATTACTTTGGAGATTGTATGCCTCTAGATAGTAGTTGTATGCCATTGTGGTGGATGTGTTCTACTGGTTGTGACAATGTGTCACTAATTAAATAGTCGTGTGCTACTTGGTGTGGTTGTGTACCACTAGATAGTAGTTGTATACTACTATGGATAGACACATTTTTGTTCTATTGAATGGAATTGTTCTAATTGCCATGAAGACTATCAATAGTGTTGGAAATGATTACCAGCTAGATGGATAGTTAGTGTGTTGGTGGAGATGTTATCCAGAAGGATAATGGTCCAAGACACTTATTCTTCTAGAACGTTTGTTCGGATTAGAAGAATAGTCCTTGTAGCCCATGGCATGGCTTCCATCATATGTTCGAACAATTATTCTTCTAGGACATATGTCTAAATTAGAAGAATAGTTCTTGTATCACTCTGTGGAGTGAGTGACTTATTCAACATCATGCCTGATTATTCATTTGGAGTATGGCTTCGATAGATGATTCAATTGATGATATTAGATGATATTGATAGTGATGATGGTGCTCGTGATTTGATCATGAGATAGTCTGTGTGGCTATGATGATGCTACCAGTTGAATGGTATGTTTGTGCTCAAGATCATTGTTTTCAATACCTCCCTAGCAAGGAGGGAGTGTTGATATTATAGTAGTTGTGGGAGGTATTAACCTCCACGTGTAACCTTGACAAGAATAGAATATTCTAGAAAGAAAGAAGAAACCCTAAGGCCTTGGACATAACCCTAGAAGACAAGTCATCTAAAGAAAATAATTAATATTGAGTCTTTACCCTCCAGAAAAAGAAGTTGGCCCATACAGCTAAGAAAGAGCAATATAAATACATAATTCCAGAGCTCATTTGTACACACATAGCTCGCAACTGCAGAAATATAGTGCACACTTCAAAAATTTAGTAAGTGCGCAAGTCTGGAGACTAGCTGCAGTTGCAGCTACTGCAACTAGTATTTTCATTTTTAGGCTTGGACTTTCTCTTGTTTACGGTTTGGAATTTATGCATTGTGTGCTAGCTATGGAGAGAGGTACACTACATTGATTGGATATTGGTTCTAGGGTTGCTTCCAAAATTATTCTCTGTCAAGGTTAAGGTGCCCGAGGGTGGATTTGGCCTGTGGTTGGGTGACAATATTGCTATATTGTTTATGGTTAAATGAGCACACCTACTTTTCTAACATATCAGACCTAAAGAAACCAATGTATTGAGTTTTTATTCAACTAAATAGTAAACACCGAGACACACAAATTTGGTCATCTAAAATTCTTATTATTAGTTAAAAGGTATCAATAACTATTAAAGGGTGGGAGAGAACTACCCTTTATTCCACCAAATTTGAAAACGTAAGTCCAATCACTTCTAAAATAATTGTCACTAAATTTTGTGTGTTTAAATTTAATAATTTTCATATATTGAAAGGATACAACTTATTCACATAAATTTACCTTCATCATTTTTTCTTATGTTTCAATATCTTTAAAAAATGTGATTAAACACCAACCAAGTACTCATATATAAATAAATATCGAAATGTAACCACTTTCCTTGGTGCAGGAGCTTCCCTACTTTGACAACTCGATAAAGTTGGATCCATTGCTAGCGAGTGCCCTTGATCTGTTTGTCCACAATTTGATCATTGAATGCCTATTGTATGTAGTTGGGGTTGAGCTCTATTGGTATCATTTGTTCTTTTATCTATGAGGTTTCCAATAATAGTTGGAAATATGGTCGAAAGATATCCATGTTGAACATTGGGTGCAAGAAAAGGAAAGGGGGAATGTGGAGCTTAAAATCATTATCACCCACAACCTTGGTGATGGTGTACAAACTATAATGGAGTGTAAGAAGCTTCTGATGGGGTCCTGTAAGGTGCTCTTTCTGCAAGTGCAACCAAACTTTGTTGCCCACCTTAAACTTATGTGGCACCCGATGTTGATCATGGCTCTCCTTGTACTTGTCATTGGACTTCTATAGGATATCCTGAACCTGTTAGCGGATGTGATGGATCCGCTCAATGAACCCAATGGATTTGTCAACTTTAGTTGAAGCAGGAGTTGAGTCATCCGAGGTGAATGCAAGGAGTAGTGAAACATCTATGGGACCTAATGGTTGGAATTGCAACCCCACCTGAAAGGGGTTATGGTTGGTTGAGATATGTAGGTCTCAGTTGTAACTATGTTGAACACAGGGGAGACTCACATCCCATGTGTGAGGGTGCTTGGAATTATACATGTGTAGGATATGCACGATCATTCGATTTACAACCTTGTTTTGGCCATCTGTCTTGGAGTGGAAGGCCATGGATTTGGTGAGCGTCGTGTCTAGTAGTGGCCAGAGGCTTGACCATAATGTGTTGAGAAATCGAATGTCTTGATATGAGAAAATGGTTTGAGGGATTCCAATATGTACCCATACTCGTTCAAAGAAGATATTGGTAGTGTCCTTTGTTGTGATTCTTTTCTTACAGGCAACCATAATCACCATATTAGAAAAGTGATCCACAACCACAAAAACACATTCATTTCCCCACTTGGTGGATGGGAGGCCCGACATATAGTCCATTGAGATGGATTTCCATGACTTGTCAGGAGTAGGTAGAGGGGTGTACAAGACCTGTTTCTTAGTGGCCGGTTTGGAAATCGCGTAGGCAGTGAAAAACCTTATATACTTTTTGACCTCCTATCGAAGTTTCGAGAAGTAGAAATGTTTATGTAGCATTGCCACTACCTTTTCGATGCTGAAGTGTCCTACCACCCAACTGTAGTGGGCTTCCTAGATCATCTTTGCTCGCACACTTGATGAAACATAGATATGGCCCAGATGGTAGAACAACCCATCCTAAAGATGTAAATTAACAACAACTATGTTTTCACGCAACATTTCATAGGTGGTGGAAAAGTATGGGCATGTCTCATAGAGTTGGGGCCATCCAAAGGTCTCATGGCCGCAAGAGTCTAGCACCGTGGTGAGTGTTGTGACTGGCGGTCTATTGATTCAATTAGAGATGTGGTTGGTGCTTCTTGTTTTATACTTTATGTTGAGGTGTAATTGTTGCAAGTACGTGGACAAATTTTGATGGTAGTCATTCTGCAATTTTCCTTGTGTTTGCATGAACTGCAATGGCTTATTATCAGTGTGGATGATTGTCTCCTTCCCAAAAATATAATGTCTCCATTGGCGTAAGGCTTTCACAATGGAGTAAATTTATTTGTCGTAAGTAGGGTAATTATAGACAACACCCGATAGTGTCTCACTATGATAGGCCACGGGGTGGCCGTGCTGAGTGAGAATGACGCCCACGACATAGTTTGAAGCATATGTCTCAATCTCAAAGGGTTGTTGCAGGTTCGGTAGTGAAATTATTGGGGTTGAGCACACGTGTTGCTTCAAATCATCGAACACTTGTTTTTGGGACCAGACCCATACAAATTTATCCTTATCACAACCCATGGTTACTTGGTTGAGGGCCCATGCAATATGGGAGAATCCCAACATGAACTTGTGGTAGAAATTGGCAAGGCCCAAGAAGCTACGAAGCTCAGTAAGTGTGGTTGGGGCTGGAAAGTCACGGATGACTTGGATTTTGGTTGGATCCACATGTACACCATGTTGATCAATGATATATCCTAGGTAATGAACCATGTCCATGTTGAAGGATCATTTTTCCAAGTTGGTGTAGAGCTGATGTTGCCGTAGTGTGTGCAGAACCTACTGAATATGATGCAAGAGTTCTGCCTAAGTCCTGATTTAAATGAGGATGTTATCCATATACAACAGTACAAAAGTATTGGTGAATGGTCACAGGATATCATCTATCATCCTCATGAAAGTGGCTAGAGCATTTGTCAAACCAAAGGGCATGAGCAACCATTCAAAAAGACCTTCCTTTGACTTGAAGGTGGTCTTTCATACATTTGTCTATTCTATTGGGAACTGGTGAATTTAGATCAATAATAATGAAATATTTGGGCCTCGTGAGTTTATCAAGGAGCTCGTCGATTTCTGGAATCGAGTATCAGTTTTTGAATGTGATTTAATTCAGGGCCCTATAATCAATGCAGAGTTGCTAGGTTCCATATTTCTTTTATACCAACATGATTGTGCTCCCACAAGGTGATGAGTTGGGATTCATGTGCCCCTTTTGGAGTAGCTCTTGGATCTACCACTTTATCTTCTCATTCTCTAACAGAGATCAATGGTAGACTGGCCCATTGGGTAGCGGTGCACTAGGGGTCAGATCGATGGGGTGCTTGACCTGATAGTGTAGAGGTACCCCGGTAGGTGAGGAGAAGATATCTGAGTATTCTTCCATGACCTTATACACTTTTTTTTGTTGTGTGGAGAGGTCAGTCAGAGAGACCCTAGATGTGGCTGTGATATTTTTCTCATTCTGAGAGTGAATCATGAAGAAGAAAAATTCCTTGTCTGAGAGATGACCTTTCTGTATTGTTTGGAAGAGATCAAGGAAATAGCACTGGGTGATACTACCTTGGTTATCCTGTACAATTTCTTGTTCAAAGTAATAATAACACTATGAGGCCTAGACTCATATACAACATGATGTTTCCCTAAATATGGTCGACCCAAAATAACATTACAAACTTTGAGAGGGTCAACATCACACAATACCTCGTCTTTGAAGGTATTGATGTCGTATGGTAGGAGACATTGTTGGTTGATGTAGATGTCACTTCCTTGGTGAAGCCATATAATGGTGTAGGGCTACAGGTGTGGCATTGTCGGCAGGTCAAGTAACTTGAAAACCTCTACTGAGATGAGGTTCTCTCGGATAATGTTATCAAGAATGAAGTGTAGCGGGGTACCCTTCACCCACATCTCTGAATGAAAAAGGCCCTCTCCTTCTTATGACTTATGTGGTTCATTGGGCTAGATATTGGTGGTAGAAATGATAGCACTGGGTTGGTGTCCCCCTTTCTGGTTCTGACTCATAGTCGAAACCCACATCTGATTCATAGGCTTTCAGCTCAACCACCAATGACTTCTTTGAGCAATAATCAACAATGTTATGTTAGGGGCTCTTATGGAGGTTGCACCACTTCCAAATATCTTTATTTGTCTTTCTGTTGTCCTTCTTTTCTTGTGGCATGGAATGGTTGTTCCGAGGATTTCCATCTTTTCTATGTCATTTTTTCTGTCGGTTGGGGCCTTCCTTTTAGGGATTTTTCTATGAGGGGTTCCCAGGGCCAAATTTTTGTTTCTTTTGTTTGAGCTTCTACTCAATTTTGACTACATATCGATAGGTCATGCCCGAGGATGATATATACAGAAAATCCATTTCGTCCTATATGTATCTATGCATATCGTCGCAGTACTTGATCACCAGATGTCGCTTATAACCTTTGATACCCATATTGGTGCACAATGTATGGAAGATATTTCTGAACTCAGGCACTGCTTCGTCTCTTTCCTGTCGTGACATGGTCCATTTTGTGTACAAGTCGTCATAACTTCCGACAGGGTAGTATTGTTCCTTAAAAACATCCCTGAAGGAATCCCAGGTGAATGCGACTGTAAATAATGAGGGTTCCTCTATTTCATTTTTCTCACATAAAGTTTCCCACCAATGTTTGACATGGGGGACAACTTTGAGGAGTAAAAAAATAATCTATTCTCTATTCGAGAAGTTATGGACAGAGAAATACCCTTCTAGAAGATTAAATAATTTGTCTTTCGCATCTGCGTCTATCTGGCCTTAAAATATAGGAACATCGAACTTGATTTTTACCTTTAAGGGGGTGGTGCCTCCGTTTGAGGAATATGCATTGCCTATTGGAAGTCGTCGAAGGATTTGAGAAAAACTATCAATCAAATCATTCCTCTATTGCATGAGGGATTCCTCAAGAAACATTTTGAAGGGATATCATGTCCCATCATATTTCTTTTATTCTTCCATGAGAGGTATTTTGGGTGTGCGAGATATTTTATCCTCAAGAGAAATAAGATCGAGACCCAATTCTTTGTACCCTGACCTCGTTGGGGACATGGATTAAGAATGACAAGGAGAAGACCGCTATGATACTGCTGATCCAGAATATATTTACAGAATGAAATGAATACAAATTATTATAAAACTATGCTTAACACAAAATAATAGATATACAGTAAAATCGATCGCTATTCAATAAGGAAATAAGATGAAACTATAAAATGCAGTGGAAACAAGCTTGCTAGAATGGTGGAGGATTATCTATGAGAATAGATGTTATGGTTGTGCTCATTCACAAGAATATTATTAAAATGATTATTTGAAGGCCTTTTTACAATAAAAAGGAATGTCAAAAACCCTAGACATCCAAAAAACCTAACCCTAGGAGATGAAGAACCAAAAGTCATGTGGGCCCTGTTTGGGTAAGTTAGTACATCAACTTCTCGGGGTCATCACATTTGCATACGATCTTTGTCTTAGGCGCACGATAACCCATTAGAAAGGTCTATCCAAGCAATACACATTTTGGTGTTATCTATCCAAGGTCATTTTGACTATGGCAAGCCCTAAAAAATGTTGTTTAGGGCCTCAAAACGACCCGGCAAGTCAGGGACCCGAAAACTAGGCAAATTCCTGCCAAACTGGAAAATTGCCAGAATGATCCAGTTGGAATAGGTGGGAAACCATCGAAATCCATATGGATCAATACTCTTCCCTTATAAAGCAATGTTCTCCATTGCATTGAGTTCCCCCATCAAATGAGGAAATTTCTACTGAATTTGGCACCGAGTGAGCCACTTGCATTGGTGCAGGAGTTGCCCTACTTTGACAAATCGATAAAGTTGGATCCTTTGCTAGAGAGTTCTCTGGATATGTTTTTCCACAATATGATCACTAGATCCCTATTATATGCATTCGGGGTTGAGCTCTGTTGGTTTCATTTGTTCTGTTATCTCTGAGGTGTCCAATAATGGTGGGAAATACGGTTGAAGGATATCCACGTTGAACACTGGGTGCAAGCCAAGGAGAGAAGGAATGTTGAGCTCAAAAGAATTATCACCCACAACCTTGGTGATGGTTTACATCCCATAACAGAGTGAGTGAATATTTTTATGGGGTCCTGTAAGGCACTCTTTCTGCAAGTGAAACCAAACTTTGTCACCCACCTAAAACTTATGTGGCACTCGGTGTTGATCATGGCACTACTTTTACTTTTCATCGGACTTTTGTAGGATATACTGAACTTGTTGGCAGACGTGTTGGATCCGCTCAATGAACCGGGTGGATTTTTCAACTTCAGTTGGAGCAGGAGTTGAGTCATTCGAGGTGACTGCAAGGGGTATTGCAACATCTATGGGACCCAATGGTCAGAATCCCAACCCCACCTGAAAGGGGTTGTGGTCAATTGATCTATGTGGGGCTCATTTGTATCTATGTTGAACATAGGGGAGACTCTCATCCCATGTGCGAGGTTGCTTGGAATCATACATGCATGGGATATGCATGATCATTCGATTTATGACCTTGGTTTGGTCATCTTTCTGGGGGTGGAAGGTCGTGGATTTGGTGAGCTTGGTGTCCAGCAATGGCCAAAGGCTTGACTAGAATATGTTGAGAAATTGAATGTCGAAATATGAAAAAATGGTTTGTGGGATTCAAAAATGTACCCAGACTCGTTCAAAGAAGAGCTTGGTAGTGGCCTTTGTTGTGATTCTCTTCTTGCAGGCGTCCAGAATATCCATCTTAGAAAAGCGATCCAGAACCAAAAAATGCAATCATTGCCTTGCTTGGTGGATGGGAGGCCAGAAATTTAGTCTAATGAAATGGATTCCCATGGCCTATCAGGAATAGGAAGAGGGGTGTACATACCCTATTTCTTAGTGACTGGTTTGGAAATCGCATAGGCAGTGCAGGACCTAATATACTTTCTGACCTCCTATCAAAGTTTCAGCCAGTAGAAATGTTTCTGCAACATTTTCACTGTTCTTTTGAAACTGAAGTTTCATGCCACGTGAATTTAGTGGGCTTCCTAGACCAACTTCATTCGCTTGTTTGATGGAACATAGATATGGCCCAGACGACACATCAACCCATCCTAAAGATGGAAATTAGTGAAAACTACGTTAGTACCCAACATTTTGTAGGTGGTGGTGAATTTTGGGTCTGTCTCATAAAGTTGGGGCCATCTAGAGGTCTCATGGCCGCAAGAGTCTAGCACCGTGGTGAGTATCGCGACTAGAGTTTTGTTGAGGCAATAAACGACGTGGTTGGTGCTTCCCATTTTATACTTGATGTTGAGGTGGAATTGTTGCAAGTACGTGGACCACTTCTGATGTCGTTCATTCTCTAATTTTCCTTGTGTTTGCATGAACTGCATTGGCTTATGATCAGTGTGGATGACCGTATCCTTCCCAAGAATGTAATGTCTCCACTCGTGGAAGTCTTGCACAATGGAGTACATTTATTTGCAGTAATTAGGTTACTTACAAACAACATATGATAGTGTCTCACTATGATAAGCCACAAGGTGGTTGTTCTGAGTGAGAACGACACCCACAACATAGTTTGAAGAATCTATATCGATCTCAAAGGGTTTTTGCAGGTTCAATAGTAAAAGTACTGGGGCTGAGCACAAGTGTTGCTTCAAATCATCAAAATATTATTGTTGGAACCACCCCCACACAAATTTCACCTCACCACCACCCCTAGTTACTTGACTCAGGGCCCATGCAATATGGGAGAATCCCAACATGAACCTGCGATAGAATTTGGCAAGGCCCAAGAAGATCCAAAGCTCAATGAGTGTGGTTGGGGCTAGCTAGTCACAGATGACTTGGATTTTGGATGGATCCACATGTAAGTGATGATGATCAATGATGTATCCCAGGTAATGAACCATGTCCATGCCGAAGGAGCATTTTTCCAAGTTGGTGTAGAGATAGTGCTACCGCAGGGTGTGCAGAACCTATTGAATATGCTGCAAGTGTTATGTCCAAGTCTTGAGGTAAATTAGGATATCATCTAGATACACAACTAAAAATTTATTGGTGAATGGATGCAGGATATCATCCATCATCCTCATGAAAGTGGTTGGATAATTTGTCAAACCAAAGGGCATGTCCAACCATTCAAAAAGACCTTCCTTTGACTTGAAGGTGGTCTTCCATACATCTTTATTTTCTATCGGGACCTGGTGGTAGCCAAAATTCATATCAATGTTACTGAATTATTTGGCCCTCGTGAGATGATCAAGGAGGTTTTTGATTCAGGGAATCTGGTATCGATTTTTTGCTGTGATTTTATTTAGGGCCTAGTAATCAATCTAGAGTCACCAGGTTCCATATTTATTCTATACCAACACAATTGATCTCCCATAAGGTGATGAATTGGTATGGATGTGCCCCTTATGGAGAAGTTTTTCGATCTACCACTTGATATCCTAATTCTCTAACAGAGAGAGGTGGTAGGCTGGCCCATTGGGCATTGGTGGGACGAAGTTCAGATCAATGGGGTGCTTGACCTGACAATGCAGAGGTACCTCGGTAGGTGAGGAGAAGATATATGAGTTCTCTTCGATGACCTTATGCACTTGCTTCTTCTATGTGGAGAGGTCGACCAAGAAGACCATGTATGTGGTTGTGATCTTTCTCTCATTCTAAGAGTGAATAATGAAGAAGAAAAACTTCCCTATATGAGAGATGACCTTTCTGCATTGCTTGGCAGAGATCAAGGAAATATCACTGGGTGGGACTGCCTTGGGTATCATGTACAATTTCTTATTCAAAGTAATAATCACACTGTGAGGCCTAGACTCATATACAGCATGACGTTTCCATAAATATGGTTGGCCCAAAATAACATTACAAAATTTGATAGGGGAAACATCACACAATACCTTATCTTTGAAGGGCTTGACTTCGTATGAAAGGAGACATTGTTGGCTGAAGTGAATGTCGCTTCCTTGGTGGAGCCATCTGATGGTGTAGGGACGCAGGTGTGGTATTGTTGGTAGGGTGAATTGCTTGATAACCTCTACTAATATGAGGTTCTTATGGCTATCACTATCAACAATGAAGTGTAGTAGGGTACCCTTCACCCACATCTGTTAATGAAAAATGCGCTCTCCTTCCTATGGATCGTCTGGTTCACCGCATTGGAGATTGGTGGTAGGAATGGTAGCACTGGGTTTTGTGTCTATGATCCATCACCCCCTTTTTGGTTTTGACTTAGAGTCAAAACGCACGTATGATTCAGAGGCTTTCAACTTATCCACCAACGAATGTTTCGATAGGAAATCAACAGTGCTATGCCAGGGGATCTTATGGAAGTCACACCAATTCCCTGTATCTTTCTTTGTATTTCTAGTGTCCTTCTTTGCTTGCAGCATGGATTGGTTGTACTGCGGTTGTCTGTATTTTCTCTTTCCTTTGTTCTGTGAGTTGGGGCCACCCTTTCCTGGCTTTTACTGTGAGGGGTTTCTAGGCTGAAATTTCCACATCTTTTGTTTGAGCTTCTGCTCAATTTTGACAACATATTGGTAGGTCAGGCCCAAGGATGAGATGTCTAGAAACTCCATTTCATCCTGTATGTATCTATGCGGACCGTCATGATACTTGAGCACCAGATCTCACTCAGAATCTTTGATACCCAGCTTGGTGTGCAAGGTATGGAAGATATTTGTGAACTCAGACACCGCTTAGTCTCTTTCCTGCTGCAACGTGGTCCATATTTTGTATAGGTCAACATAAATTCCAACAAGGTAGTATTGTTCCTTAATAGCATCCCTGAAGGAATCCCAAGTGACTACAGCTGTAAATAATGAGGGTTCCTATGTTTCCTTTTTCTCACATAAATTTTGCCACCAATCTTTGACATGGAGGAAGACTTTGAGGAGCGCAAAAGTAATATTTTATCTATTCAAGAAGTTATGGACAGAGAAAAACCCTTCTAGAAGATTCAACCATTTTTCTTCTGCATCTACGTCTATATGACCTTCAAATATAGGAATATCGAAGTTGATTTGTACCTTGAAGGGGGTGGTGCCTCTGTTTGAGGAAGATGCATCGCCTATTGGTAGTCGTCTAAGGATTTGTGCAAAACTATCCATCATATCGTTCCTCTCTTGCGTGATGGATTCCTCGAGAAACATTTTGAAGGGATCTCTTGTCCCGTATTCTTTATTTTCTTTTACCGTGAAAGGTCATTTGGACGTGCGAGAGCTTTTTTCCTCAAGAGAAACAAGCTTGAGACCCAGTTCTTTGTATCCTGACCTCATTGGGACATGCATTAAGAAAGACAAGAAGCAGACCACTATGATACCACTGATCTAGAATATATTTTCAAATTGAAATGAATAAATATTATTATCAAAATATGCTTAACACATAATAATAGATATACAGTAAAAGTGGTTTCTATTCAATAAGGAAATAAGTTGAAACTGTAAAATGCAGTTGAAACAAATTTGCTAGAATGGTGGTGGCTTATCTCTGAGAAGAGATGTGGCAGTTGTGTGTTGGACAACTAAGAGGGGCAGTGAATTAGTTGTTAACGTTATTAAACAATTATGCTTCTTTTAAAATATTTACAAGGCACTCAAAGATGATCACAATAATGTAGAGAAATAAATAAAGGCACATTCAGCATTAGTCACATATATGAGAAAGACGGAGACAGATAATTCCCAAGGAAACCCATACAGGGTAAAAACCTCTTTTTCTTTATATGATAAGTATTATCTACATTCTTTACATTATCATGAATATGAGAACCAACTCATTGTGAGGCTACAACCTCTGGTTTTTCAAGCTGCAACTTGTTGAGAGCACCAACTCTCTATTTTCTCTAGCACCCACTAGAAGGAAGCACCAACCCCCTGGTTTCTCTAGCACCAACTAGAAGGAAGCACCAACTCCCTGGTTTCTCTAGCACCAACTAGAAGGAAGCA
>ML813472.1:125083-135654 GCA_009831015.1 Picea engelmannii | reverse complement strand
CAGTGCACCATCAATGAATTTTTAGTTCAATGGAAGGAAACACCACCAAAAGATGCCACTTGGGAGTCGAATACCATTTTGCAACAATATCCCCATCTAAATCCTTAAGGACGAGGTTGTTTTTCAATGGGGAGGGCATGCTAGGGATCTAACCTCCCTAACCCCTCATGCAGATAGAATAATATGTTTCTATGTAATAAAGGATGACATTAGTAATAAGGATTATAAAATAATGTCAATGAGTCTAATGTAAGAGGACTTAATAGAATCTTTCGCTTCTAGAAATATCTTCCTCTAGAATATTCTTTAGACGACATAATTAGTATAAATATAAGTAGAAGGTATGGGAAAGTCTTTTCTTGATAATTATTGTAATACGCCTCTCCTCTGTTGGAGGTTCCCCCCTCGAAGAGGCAACTGAACTTGTATTTCTATCAATAAAGGTATTATTGTTGGTGTTTTTATTCTCTATATTTTGTTGTTTTGTTGGTATTTTCTACAATATTTATGTTTTTTCTTATTATAATACATATGGTACCTTACATACTTTCTACAGGAGAATTTTCCTTTTTCTCTGTCAATTGGTCCACCTATCATCATTAAGGCATATTTGGTCGATCATTCTATGTTCTTTCGTATCATTTCTTCTGATAGTAGATATACAACCATATATTCTAGCAGTAATGTGGTCGAATTACTCCATATATCCATGACTAATCTATCCTAGGAGTTTGGAAAAGAACATAATATGATAATATGTTTATCCTCCTCAATGATTTTAATATCCACACATGATAATTATCTTATCACAATATTGAATTCATTTAGATGCTCAGTTACTGAGCTCCCATCACTCATCCTTAGAATATTTGGTTTATTTCAATCGAACAACTTATTTACCATGGATTTCAACCAGTACATGCTTCTCAACTTGTCCCACATTTTCTTTCTCAAGTCTTCACTTAAGATATTCAGTAGCACCAAATATGGAAGAAAAAGTTGAAATATATTTATTTCCCTTATTTCAAGTTTCTCCCATTCTTCCCTCGGCATACCTGTCGGAATGGTACCTAGATAGATTGTTGCCCATTGTTCTTTATCCACAAGAATATCTTCAATTTTATTCTTCCAAGGCTCAAAATTTTGGCCTTTGAATTTTTTGATCTCTATCCTCAATTTGTTCTCCATTCTTTCATGCACAACATTAAATATCTTTGACTTAAAACCCTCACTAATGCTAGGGTTTAGCTAAGATCCAAGATATGCTAATTTAAGATATGATACCACAAGTATCAGAATGACTTATCTTAGATATGATACCACATGTTAGAAAATAGACATCCAAACTAAACCTAATTGGAAAGAGAAGACATATTTAAACAAGAAAATAAATGACAAACATAGTACATAGAGATTTTACCCTAGAATACCAAATAGGGAAACCAACATTCCTTGAACATATTACTCTCTTGTTGTTTTATTTTGTATGAATGAAGAGTTACATGACTAACCTTGGTATACAACTAATACATAATTTCCATCATACTCTTTTGATTTACACAAGAACAACCCTGCATCCAATTTAGATTACATCAATTTGACCGACAACCTTCTGCTAAAGATTAGCAAGAACATCTAAATATTGATTAACATAATATAATTAAAATGTGAATTATTTAAAGGATTTACAATATGAAAAAACCTAAATCATGGTGCTAAAAAACAATTAAAGATCCATGTATATGATTGGCTACAAATCATGTGAATCTCGAGATTCTATTACAATCAACTTCAGTCGAATTACCAATTGAATATGAGTCAAACGTTAGTCGGTATTTAGTTGGTTGCCCCTTGACCTCCTAAAAACCTCTTTCTCCCCGACCTTTTGACTTGAAGTCAATCACTTCTACTTCTAACTTCCTGGTCAATCACTTCAACCTCTATTTAATTATCAAATTGACTTAACTCATTGGTTGATTTCTCACCTAGTTGATCCACCTCGACTAGAGAGTTAGATGATTGTTCTTTCACTACAAATAATATAACAACCCAAAAATAATGAGGGTGAAAGATTGAGGGGTTAACGAGGTCACTTATTTGGGATACTTATGGATGATGAGACCAACAGGATACATACATATTTCTTTAGTGGAATATATGTTGGCATGATATTAGTGGTGTTGGGTCCTTCATTTTTTGTTAGAATTTGTGCAAGGAAGACTATAGTCCCAATTTGTTGGTTGTGGAGCCTGATTATCTTCGTGACTCATAGGTCCTTGCTTTCAGCCATGTTTATACCCCATGAAGACTTTACACCCCAGAAGTATGTACACACTTCCACGTGGGGGAGTGCAGAGGGAGGGGTACCTTTTGCGGGGTCTGGGGGGGCTATCCCCCCGGCTAAGGGGTTCGGGGGTGAAGCCCCCAAAGGAAAAATTTCCTTGTAAATGTATATTGTAATTTCATTGTAATCTAGACCATTCATTATAAGGTCACATATCAAACGGTAGAAATTATGTTAGGGTCTTTTTCCCTAGAAGGAAACCCTCTATTATGAGGGAAATGTATTGCAGCTATGCATTATGGCGAGTATTGTATTCTGAGAGAGGATACTATGAGAGAAAGAAGAGGAAGTTACAACGGGTTTTGATATAGGTTGTATCCCTTCATTTGCTGGATAATAATAAAGGAAAGACCTGGAAATTTCTTTGGTGGACATCGCCCACATTGGGTGAACCACGTAAATCTGTGTCTCTATTGTATTATGTATCTTCTATGTTTTGTTTCCACATTTGTTTTATTTTATTACTCCATGGTCCTGTTTTACTAACAATTGGTATCAGAGTGAAAGGTAACTCGTAGGAAAAGAGGGTTCTTGGTTCGAGTGGGAGCAATGTCGGAAGATGGAAAGTTTAGGGTCAAGAAATTTAATGGCCAAAACTACCAGTTATGGAAGATGCAGATGGAAGATTATTTATATCAGAAGGATCTATTCTTACCATTGGGCAGAGTAGAAAAGAAGTCGATGTCCATGAAGGATGAAGAATGGGATATTCTTGACAGAAAGGCTCTAGGAACGATACGACTAAGATTGGCAACGTCGGTGGCTTTCAATATTTCGAAAGAAGAGATAACGAAGGATCTGATGGATGCATTGGCTAAACTGTATGAAAAACCCTTGGTGTCCAATAAGGTATTTCTAATGAAGAGATTATTTAATATGAAGATGTTATAAGGTGGGTCTGTTGCAGATCATTTAAATGAATTTAATATGGTTACTAATCAACTAAGTTCTATAAAGGTGGACTTTGATGATGAGGTTAGGGCTCTTCTAATATTGTGCTCATTGCCAAAAATATGGAACAACTTGGTCATGGTTGTAAGTAATTTTGTCTCTGGTTCAAATACTTTAAAATTTGATGATGTTGTTTGTGTTATCCTTAGTGAGGAAATGCGATGGAAAAATACAGGTGAGACATCAAGTAATGCATTGAACATGGAGAACATGGGAAGACAAAAGAATAGAGGAAAGGGCTCAGGTAACCACGGGAATTCTAGGAAGGGAAGATCTAAATCCAAACTTGGAAAGATAGAGTGCTAGAATTGTGGGAAGAAAGGACATCTGAATAAAGACTGCATAACTCCAAAGAAACAAAGAGATGGACAACAGGAGAGAAATTAGGAAGCAAATGTAACAAGTCATGCGTTACAAGATGCTTTGATTCTTTCTATAGATAATATTTATGAGTCTTGGGTAGTAGATTCAAGGGCTTCATTTCATGCCACACCCCATAGGAAACATTTTCTAGATTATGTTCAAGGTGATTTTGGAAAGGTTCATTTGAGTGATGATTCACCATGCAAAATTGTTGGAATGGGAAAGGTAAAAATAAAGCAACGCAATGGAAACCAATGGTTGTTGAATGAGGTAAGACATGTTCCAGATTTAAGGAAAAATCTAATTTCAACAGGGAAGTTGGCAAGTGAAGTTTGTGTATCCATATTTACAAATAAGAGGTGGAAGGTCATCAAAGGATCATTGGTGATAGCAAAAGGAGAGAAGGTAGGTACATTGTATTTATGTACTGGTAATATTGAATCTTCTATATCTTTATCTTCTACAAGAGTGGATACAACATTGTGGCATCATAGGCTAGGACACATGAGTAAGAAGGGTATGCTGATACTTCACAAAAAAAAATTGTTGCCAGATCTTAAACAAATTGATTTGGACTTCTGTGAGCATTGTGTTTATGGAAAAAAGAGGAGAGTTAGATTTCTCAGAGTCGGAAAAGAAAAGAAGAATGAAAGGTTAGATATTGTACATATAGATGTATGGGGACTAGCTCATGTATCATCTCTTGGTGGCTCTCATTATTACATTACTTTTATTGACGATGCAACTAGAAAAACTCGGGTTTATTGCATTTGACAAAAACATGATGTTTTTGATACTTTTAAGAAATGGAAATCTTTAGTTGAGAATGAGACAAGAAAAAGTTTGAAGTGTCTCTGATCAGATAATGGAGGTGAATATTCYAGCAAGAATTTTGATGATTACTATTCATACCATGGGATTCGTAGAGAGAAGACAGTTCCAAGAACACCACAAGAAAATGGTGTGTCAGAAAGGATGAACAGGACAATCATGGAGCGTGCAAGGAGTATGAGATTGCATGTTGGTTTTCCCTTACAGTTCTTGGTATATGTCGTAGATATTGTTGTTTATTTAATAAAAAGAGGATGTTCAAGCTCTTTGGATGGTAGAATTCGAGAGGAGGAATGGACAGGAAAAAAAGTAAACTATTCTTTTTTGAAAACTTTCGGTTGTGAAACATTTGTCCATATTGATAAAGAAAATAGAACAAAGCTTGAGTCTAAATCCAAGAAGTGTACCTTTATTGGATACGGTGTTAATGATTTTGGTTATCAATTATGGGATTATGAAAATAACAAAATAATTAGGAGTAGAGATGTCATATTCAATGAGAAGGTCATGTACAAAGATCAGTTGCAGGGAGAGAAACAGGAAGATGAAAAACAAGAATGCACAGTGCTTGATGAGATCACTGAAAAAGAAATTCCAAAGGAACCTGAAAATCAAAATGTACAACAACAGGAGTAGCAGGTACCTCAAACACCTGCAAGTGTTGTTAGAATATCTACCATGTTAATTATACCCCTCGAACGATACTCTCATTCATTGTATTATTTATTGTTGACTGATTCAGGTGAACCAGAATGTTATGAAGAGGCAATACAGGTAGACACCAAAAAGAAGTGGGAGCAAGGCATGAAAGAGGAAATGAATTCCTTGGAAAATAACCAAACTTGGGACTTGGTTCAATTGCCTGCGGGAAAAAGAGCATTGCAGAATAAATGGGTTTACAAGTTGAAGGAAGAAGATGGAGGAGAAAAGCAGTACAAGGATAGAATTGTTGTAAACGGGTTTGCACAAAAGAAATGTATAGATTTTGATGAAATATTTTCTCTTGTTGTTAAAATGACTTCAATTAGGACTATTTTAAGTCTTGTTGCAGTAGAATATTTACATCCTGAACAATTATATGTAAAAACAACTTTTCTCCATGGAGATTTGGAGGAAGAGATTTATATGCAACAATCACAGGGGTATGAGGTCAAAGGGAAGGACAATTTGGTATGCAGGTTGAATAAGACCTTGTATGGCCTAAAGAAATCTCCAAGGAAGTGAGATTTGAATTTTGACAAGTTTATGATAGAACAGGGTTATAGTAGATGCCATTCTGATCACTGTGTTTATTTTAAAAGGCTAGAAAATGGAAGCTATATTATCTTTCTATTGTATGTAGATGACATGCTTTTTGCAGGGTCTAATGTGCAGGATATAAATATTCTCAAGAATAAATTAGCCAATTCATTTGCGATGAAGGATTTGGGTGCTGCAAATAAAATCCTTGGCATGAGAATTACAAGAGATAGAAAAAATCGCAAATTGACATTGTCTCGGGGTGAGTACATAGAGAAGGTGTTGGAGAGGTTTAGAGTGCAAAATGCAAAACTAGTTAGTACACCTTTGGCCATCCATTTCAAATTAACTAATGAAATGTGTCCCAAGACACAGGAGGAGATAAAATGCATGTCTAGGGTCCCTTATTCATCATCAATTGGCAACTTGATGTATGCAATGGTTTGCACAAGACTAGATATTGCACATGCAGTGGGAGTTGTGAGAAGGTATATGAACAATCTAGGTAAATAACATTGGGAGGAAGTAAAGTGGATTCTCAGATATTTGATATGTACTTCTACTCATGCATTATGTTTTGGAGGTTCAGACACTTTTCTACAGGGATATGTTGATTCAGATATGGCAGGTGATAAAGACAACAGGAGGAGCACCACAGGGTATATTTTTACTATAGGTGGAATAACAGTAAGTTGGATTTTGAAACTGCAAAAGGTTGTTGTACTTTCAACAACAGAGGCAGAGTATGTTGTTGCTACAAAAGCTAGTAAAGAGATGATTTGGTTACAAAGGTTTATGGAGGAATTGGGAAAGAAGCAGGAGAATAGCAGGTTGTACTGTGACAGTGAGAGTGCAGTTCATCTTGCAAAGAACTCATCCTTCCATTCGAAGACTAAGCATATACAATTGAGGTACCACTTAATATGATTTTCCTTGGAAGATGGACATTTGAAGTTGGAAAAGATACGCACTAGCTAGAATCCTACAGACATGTTAACAAACGAAGTAACCAGAGAGAAACTAAGTTCCTCCTCAATTTTAGTTGGTCTTCAAGAATGAAGATGAATATGGGAAATTTTCCAGGTCCAAGAAGGTTCAGAGTCCAGCATATACAACAGTGGTGGATTTGTTGAGATCAGTCTCCAAGTGGGAGATTGTTGGTTGTGGAGCCTGATTATCTTCCTAATTTAGAGGTCCTTTCTTTCAACTGTGTTTATACCCCATGAATAATTTACACCCGAGAACTATGTACACTCTTCCACACGAGGGAGTGCAGAGGGGGGGGTACCCCCTCTGCGGGGTCCAAGGGAAGGCAGGCCCCTGGCGAGGGTTTGAGGGAAAATCCCCTGAAGGAAAAATTGCCTTGTAAATGTATATTGTAATTTCATTGTAAATCTGGACCGTTCATTATAAGGTCACAGATCTAACAGTAGAAATTATGTTAGGGTTTTTTTCCCTAGAAGGAAACCCTCTGTTATGAGGGAAATTTATTGTGGCTATGCATTATGGTGAGTATTGTATTCTGAGAGAGGAGACTGTGAGAGAAAGAAGAGGAAGTTACAACGGGTTTTGTTGTAGGTTGTATCCCTTCTTTTGCTAGATAATAATAAAGGAAGGACCTGGAAATTTCTCTAGTGGACGTAGCCCACACTGGGTGAACCACGTAAATCTGTGTCTCTATTGTATTGTGTATCTTCTATGTTTTGTTTCCATATTTATTTTATTTTATTGCTCCACGGTCCTGTTTTACAAACACAATTTCTGTCAAACACAAGTTGCGCAAGCCATAAAGGATCTGGACAATGGAGAAAGAAAAGAAACAAAAAATGGTTGGAAGGAGGGATATCACAACACCAACAATGAAAAACCAATTACAATATAACAAGAACAAGAATGCATGCGAATTTGCAAGCCAAGAAATCCCAATCAGCTTATATATACGAGATGTATATGATTGTAAAGGGTTAGATGGTGTAGATGGTACAGATGGGTCAGGTGGAGGTAGATAGGATTATCATTTACTCCATCTAGGTTCTGTGATTGGAATTCATATCCATTTTTTGAAAATGGTAGATAGAGCTCTGATGAATGAGTCTGGAGCCAAAAAATCTTGTAACAGAGTAATAAATTGTATGCGTTAAATTGTATCTAAGAAGCACTTTTGATGATAATATATGGAAGGACCTTAAGTTTCAAAATATTCTCTGTAATTCTATGTTTATGGTTATGAATTGTCTCTTTACTTTACTTCTTCATGTCTGATAAGATCAATATGTTAGAACTATTTGCAAATGTTGTCTTTAATACTAGTTATGAATGAGTTCAGGTCTTCTCTTTGATTAGTTCATCTTATGCAATACTATGGTGAATCTTGAAGATTTTGGAAATCTACTGAAGTATTTTCCCTTCACTTCCCTATCTTCTTGTCTTAGTTATACTTCGGGTGAGACTTCTTCTCACCAGAGAAGATTAAAATTCCAATGTTCTAGACTACTCGGTGCCTTTTGTTGGTAACCTGAGAAGGACCCTGGTCTGATCAACTTCCCACCAACAAAATGGTTTTGTTGATGGGACCTGTGTTAAAAGGGAGCCTGTAGGGAGAACGATTCTGTGGATTCACCGATCCAATATTCACCAGTGGTGGGAGAAATTTTTTTATGCCTACATATGGAAAGAAGCAAAGTTGCGAGGAAAATATGTGATAGATAAATGAGAGGTTGTCTTTTACTCAGAAAGATCGAATGACCAGTAACAGATATTCTGGGTTAATTTTTTGAAAGAACTTTTCTACTGGATAGATAGGTTCCAAGAAGCTCTAGAATTCCAAGAAAGAGTCAAGAAGACATGTTCTTAGGATACAGAAAATATTGTAGTGCTTCATCGACTGGATATTCCAGTAATGCAAGTGATCGATACATTATTGAGTTTATAGTTGAGAATCAACAATATTTTTCATGGGAAGAAGAAAATTTCAAGAAAGACTTAAGGGGAAGATTATTGAGACAAATCCCCCTATGGATTAAGGTTTTATTGATGGAGGAGGGGATGGTGACTATGTCCCTAACTGAGATGGCAGCCTAAACACCCTCTTTTGGGGTGGGGTGAGTTTGGGGTGGAATCATGCCCTGAGATAGGGGAGAGGTTTCTTTGAAAAACAGGAGAGTACCAAGAAATGGACTTAAGGGATGAGTGAGCCTTGAAAATAGATGCCATAGTTGAGAAGTGGTGGGGTAGTAAGATAAAGAAAGAAGTGAAAAAGTACAAGAATTTTTGGAAAGAAGTCGGACTAGGAGAAGTCGAGGAAGGATAGATGGAAGAGTTGTGAAAGATGAGAAGAGAGGAAAGACTTTCCAGTAAAAGATTAAGTGAGAGAGAAGCGCAGAGAGAAAGAAGTCCTTAAGAGGGTGGACAAGAAGAAGAAGGTGTAGAAGCATTGGAAAAGGAATTTGACATGGATCTTGCAGAAGAAAGAGAAGATTCAGCCCCGATACAAGGAAAGATTAGGAATCCAACTGAAGAGACTGCTCCATAGGATGAGAGCGAGACCCACCAGATCAAAGAAACCCACCCCAAAGTCAATGGAACTAGCCCCAAATCATCCATACCCCAAGTGTCTTTTATAAAAGCGGTAAATTCTATACTTCCTTCTTATGATATTCCTGTTCCATTACAGTCAGCTAGCCAATCACAACCAAGAAGCACGAATACTGGGAGGATAGTGGGACCCCTTGGTAGAAGAAACCATGATAATTAGGTTTTATATTGATAGGAGTAGTGAGATCAACAATGGTTTGTAATGTGGGAGGTTCGATTTCTCGATACCTAGAATTATGGGGTAAGGGAGATGAGGATGTTGAGAAACATTGGTTCTTATGTGAAGAAATCTGGACGTTGAGAGGGACTCTAGACGCATATAAATTGGTCAAGTTCCAAAGTACCTTGAGAGATCATTCTCTCAAATCATACATGAAGGATATTGAGCCAGGGATACCAAGAGTGAAAGGAAAAGAATTCACACTTGACCAAGTATAGACAAAATTCATAGCGGAATTTAAGCTACGTCAGTCAGAACAACAAGCTTTGTCTGAGTTGTGCGAGATTCAATAAAGGGAAGGTGAACTGACCTGGGAATATAGGAAAAAGTTTAAAGATTCTATAGGGAGGTTAGCGCATCCAATTCAGGAGGAACATCAAAGAGAATGGTATATCCAGGGATTTCTACCTCTGACACAAATTCTCTTAACACAAAAACGTATAGCCAGTTTGATAGATTCCTTGGAACAATCAATGAATATTGAAGCCATGTCAGGATATCCAAGTAGCCTGAGAGTGACTAGACCCCCAGCAGATGAAAATTTGGTGCAACTACAAGGACAAATATCGACGCTTACAAAGAAGATTCAAGAATTGACGATACCCAGACCAGGATGACCGCAAATATCGTGTATCGAATGTTACACAGAAGGACATATGGTGAAAAAATTTCCACGGATGATGGGAATGGGACCTCCTTAGAATCCTATGGGACCCTCACCAGGACCCACAGGAGGATTTGCACAAGTATCCGCAAATTTACCATTCCATACCCCAACCTCGTATCATGATTTTATAGGCAATCAAGCATTGTCGCCAGTTGAGTATTGCAAGATATGTTGAATTCATGGGAATGGGCCAAGACAATGCCCCATTATTCAGAAGTATTCAACAATACTGAATACTGTACATTGTGATTTCTTCGCATATACCACACATGCTACCAATCAGTGTAGAGCGTTGGATGCACTTGTGGGCAGACTGGATCAAACATCATTCAGGTTGAATAAAAACCCTTAGGGACTGAGAA
>ML813472.1:95227-124221 GCA_009831015.1 Picea engelmannii | reverse complement strand
GGGAGTAAAGAATGTAGTTGATTTTGAAGTAATTGAAATCATGGGAGATAAGGACCCTTATCCTACACTACTTGGTATTGATTTGGCTTACGATAATTATGCAGTGATTGACCTAAAGAGAGACACTATGAAATTTTAGGCAGATGGAATAAAAGTAGTTCAACCCTTGGATCTGTATGTAGGCCCTTGATACACTGAGCCAGGAAAAAACAACATGGAAGGAATAGATTTGTATCAGTTATATGTTGTAACAACGGGAACGAGAGAAGACTACATAAATCCTACTGTTTATGGATTAGTAAGTTGGAGGAGCATACAATCAGCGAAGGAAGATTCAAAAATAGCATTTGACAGTTGGCAACAAGGTTCATATGAAATATTTTTAGGAAGATGTGCAATTGTAAGAGCAACTAGATGGGTTGGAACCGAGGTCATAGAACACCCGATATACGATGGTACCTTAGAATTTGAATTTTTTTTGGTCATCATGGAAGAAACTATAGTGGAGGGTCAAAGGATTTAAGTTCTGTACTTACCCTCTAGGACACCTCTGCTAGATGGTGGGCTAGTCACAAATCCTTGATTAAGAAATGGGAGGATGTGAAGCAAGGTATCCAATATAGATTTCAATATAAGGAGTAGTTGGAATTAGAGATGCAGAGGGATTTCTAGGTTGCACAATAGTTCAATGGACAATATTATCCTAAAGCACATATTGAACAATGTGTGAGGCAGTGGAAAGTTCCAAAAATACCCTCTGGCTTGTGGGTTCAAGTATTTCCCCATTCGCTAGGTCTAATTCTGAAAGCTTGGTACATGCATGAAGAAACTATAAGACAAACCAATGACTGGAAAATGTTAGCAGATCAATTTTGAAAGGAATTCTCATTTACAAGTAAGTACCTTGAGCTTAATATAGTCCTACAAAGAATTAAAGAAATCCTTTTGACTGATGTTGGTGAACGGAAATCAGACCCACTGGTATGTGAAAAGCATAGACAAGTACTTTAGTCTAACCTTCGCCTAAACACAAACAAGACACCTATAGAATTCTATAAGATTGAGAAGGATTTGGAATACCCAGATGATTTAGAAGAATTAAGGAACTTAGATATTAAGGAAATAGAAGGAAGCATAGAAATCCATAACACCATACCTAGCCAGACTGATAGTTATTATAATTATCCATTGAATTTGTGAAAATTCAATATAGGAACTATAGAGAAAACTAATATAGCTATGGTAGGAGATTACTAGGATGCGAAAACTAGCACAGAAACACATATCCTATTGAGGGAGTATGAGGACTTATTCCCAAAGATGTTCTCAGAGCTAAAAGGGATTAAAGGAGTTATGGGAGAGATGAAAATTGAACTAAAACCAGGATCAAAACCTATAAGGAATAGACCATATCGTCTTAACCCCAGGGTGAAAGAGAAGGTTAAGAGGGAAATATAAAAGATGCTTGAGGGTGGACTTACTTTTATGGTAGAATAATTTGAATGAGTTAGCCCAATAGTCATCTAGAGAAAGAAAGGTACATAGGAAATTAGGGTATGTGTAGACTACAGAAGTCTTAACTTTGACTGTGTGCATGACCCTTTCGCAACACCTTTTTTTTATGAGGTTCTAGAACAAATTGTAGGGAAAGAATATTACTCATTTACAAATGGATTTTTGGGGTATCACCAAGTGAGAATTGTCCAAGAGGAAAAAAGGAAGACTACATTCATAACAGAATGGGGGACATTTGCATACAATGTGATTCCCTTCGGCCTAAAGAATGCCCCTGCAGTTTTTTCCTAGATTGTAATAACATATTTTTTCGAGAATTTATTCACATGTTTATATAAGTTTATATGGATGATTGAATGGTATATAGTCTTCTCAAGGAACATGTAGTGCTACTACGTCTGATGTTTGATATATGTAGGGAATTGGAGATATCCTTAAACCTTAGAAAGTGTATCTTATGTGTGCCACATGGAAATTTTCTAGGCCACATAGTATGCCAAGAAGGATTATTGGTAGACGCAGCCAAAGTTGTGGCTATTGTGAACATGCCATCGCCTACGAGCGCTAAACAATTGTGTTCCATGCTGGGAAAAAGAGGGTACTATCACAAGTTTATCAGAAGGTATTCAAACATTACTGCAGCCCTGGAAAATATATTGAAGAAGTCAGAAGTGTTCTAGTGGATGCCAAAGTGTGATAAATTGTTCACCATCCTGAAGGAAAATCTTAGCACAACACCTATTTTGATATTTCCAAACTGGGAAAATGAATTTCATGTTCCCATATATGCATCAGGTGTTTCCCTGAGAGCCATGTTAGTGCAACCAGGAGATGGATCCATGGATCATCCTATCTAATTTTCTAGCAGGAAGTTGTCGCAAGTTGATCACAACTATATGTTATCACACTAAATTGCCTTGGGTCTTTTAGTTTTATTTTTACCTTTTAAAAGATTTAGATTTAAAAAATTTTAAAATATATAATTTTTTTCATCCCTTTAAAGTTATGTTTGATAGGACCCCTTGGATGACTAAACGTTTCAGTCATAGCTCATGTTTTGATCCTCAATTTGGTTTTTGTTCCTTGAACCCTTTTAGCTCATGGTTTATTTTTTTTGATCGCTTTCATGATTTTCCCCTAGGTCGATACCTCCCATGATCAGGCTAATGTGACACACCTCTCTTCTCACTCATGGCCTCACAAGCATGCCTCATTGTCCTCACTTACCTATCTAATCATATTTTTGAATTGGAATCTCTGACTTCTCATCAGGCAGTTCTGTAGCATCTGTCACATTTATCATACCACCACCCCAAGTCATGATTTCCATGACCAAAACCATATCCCTTGTTTTTAGTGTCAGAATTTGGTTAAATTTCCTTCAAAATATCTTTCATTTATGTTCCTTGATAATGATTTCTAATTTTGAAAACTCAACAGTGTTGCGCTACGTAAATTCTTTAGTTCTGATTAGGCGACCACATGTCAACCAATTCTTACTACTGTGTGAGATTCCAAGGCCGAAGTTTCCTCATTTTCATCCTATGATTGTGTTGAAGAGCTCAACAGGTGTATACTACGCAGGTATCCATTGTTACCTCCTTTGCGTAGTAATCCTCATAGGAAATTTGTGATCGAGTTTTTGTTTTTCTAAGTTTTCACAGTGGTAAAAGATTCATCTTCGTATGATAGCCTCATCTCCTCTCTTTTTCAAACCTGTAAACCTCATGGCCCATATATGAGTCATATTTCTGTTGTTTTCCCTATCCGTTGAAGTTGCAATCTTTATACTAGTCTATCCTCTGCATACACGTTGCGCTACCCAAAGGCATTGCTTAACCTTTCGTTGCTTCCCCTGCCTCCTTTCATCTCGAAACTAGACATTTTACTCAGTTGCATAGGGTCATCCTTGATATTTGAAACCCCATTCAAAGTCTCTTGAGAATTACCAAACCTTTTAGGAACCCTCATTCTGAGTCATGGAGACCCCTAAATCTAAGAAGGCACATAAAGGAGGCATGATAGTTAGGACATAACCAATGGAAATGCTTCTTTTTAATACATAACCCATGGAAAGAGAGGCCTTTCAAAGAGTAGGGTGCCTTTTATTCTGTCAGAACATACAGCGAGGCCATCCAGAGGTAGCAAGACAATTTGCATTGTAGTTTGATGGTAATAAAACTAAGGTTGGGGATTTGGAGTTTAAAGTGACTGAAGCCTCCATCTCAGCTACAACAGAGATCCCCACTACAAGTGAAAGGTGGTTCAAATCCATGGCTTTGAGTTCATCTTATGAAAAATATCTCTTCAAACCTGAATATCAAGCCAATGACCTATCCAAAAGTATGTCAAGGAGCCAATTGATTGAACAATTTGACAGACTATTGAAGATCATACAGAGATATTTTACTTATGAAGGGAGATTCAAAACATTATACCAGTACCATATAATATTTTTTCTACATTTTACTGGTAAGTTTGAGATGAATATTCCTTATTACTTGTTGAGGAGTATAGTTAATATGTCAGACAAGATATAGGCCAAATCTAAAGATGTGGATTCTATCCTTTTCCACTCTAGATTAATCAGAATGCTAGTATCTGAGGAATTGGGCAAGAAATATATTTCATGGGAGCATTTTGTGGTTACCTCTCATTTTAAGTTGGATTTAGCACCTACTCCTCAATCACAGAGGGAAATTTCTTTGTCACCTACCAGTGCTACCAAATCAGGGACCAGTAGGAAGAGAAAGGGTAGAGCCCCTGTTCAAGTGTCTAAATTCAACATGAAGGTCATTGAAGCTGAGGATAAAGTATATCCTTCTCCACACAAATATTTTTCACCACCTCCTCCACTAGGGTTAGAAGAGGTTCCTTCTTTTACCAAAGCTACATCTAAGAGAGGGAATAATATTCTATTTTCCCCTTCTCCTCCAGCAGTCGAAATCAAAGGTAAAATACCTTTCACAAGGTCATCAATTCCTAAGGAGGATTATAGAGAGGAGTCCTTACCAGAGATCCCTATTCAAAAGAAGAAGGGGAAGAATATTGAAAATCATGTAGAGGAGAAATTAGAAACCCTTCTACAAAAGAAGAAGGGTAAAGGTGCCAAAGGACCTTTGGAGAAGAGAGATGAGATCTCTGAGAAAGGCATTGAGAAGCATGTCGAAAGAAAAAAAGAATCCCTTGTACATAAAGGTAAAGGTACTAAAAGACCTTTGGAAAGAAATGAAGAAACCACTATGCAGAGAAAGAAGGGTAAAACCAAGGCCACTGAGAAACCTGATGAGGTGGATAAAACACTTCCCATGCAGGAGGAAGAGGAGTCTGAGGAAAATCCTATTAAGACTGAGCATGCCATTGTCTCTCCTGACAGTCAGACCTACAAAAGGCTTATCAAGCATCTTAGAGATGAAAGGAAAGAAATAGCTTGTCTTAAAGCGGAAGACAAGGTCCACTTGGCTCAAATGGAAGAGCTTATGGATGGCTACAATCATACCCTTGACTTGGAAATATTTGCAGTGAGAAAGGCTATGCCCCTTCATAAACAACTGAAGAATATTTACATACAGAACAGAGGCTTTTAGTCTCGGAATAGGAAGTTAAAGGCAGAGCTAAAACACTTTCAATATGAGGTATCCCAAAGGAATTTATAGGTGTTGGTTGAATATGCCATTGAGGATGATAAACCAACAACTAAGGAGAGCACAACTACATAGAAGAATCCAGTCAATGCTAGGAAAAAGAAGTTTGTTGTGTCAATTGAAGATCCTCTTTCTACCAGAAAAAGTGTGAGGCTAAGTGTTAAAATGAAAAAATAGCTGGTAATGGTAAGCCCCATTTTTGAGAATTTTTCCTTTTTGGGAGGGTTAACTGATATGCACATACTAGATGTCCCATCTATACAGGCTTCTAGGTGTTTAGCTATATGGATTTTGATTTTTGCTAAGTGATAGGTTCACCCAGTGATAAATGGCATTACCTATGGTACGGTCAAGGAACCTAAGTAAAATGGTTATGTCATCATGAAAGGACACACACTGCTCTGTACATATTCAAGATTGAAAGGTGTTGCATTTTGGCAATGCTACCCAAACCTGTAAAAGACGCAGCATAAGTGACACTACGTAAATGCATTGCGTAATAATCCACAGAGAACAAAATTGGCATATGGGTGCAACATAATGGCGCTACCCACATGTTCTACATAATATTTGGTAGGGAGCAGGTTTACACACAAGCACAACACAGGGGTGGTACCCAATATTTCAATAGAGGACCAATGTTGGTGCATATATGCAGCACCGTGGTGCTACCTATAGGTGCTACCTTCTCTCCTTGTTTCATTTTATGGTGCGCTAACTAGAGTTTCTACCCAAGGAAATTGCCAGCAAACACCAAGAATCTAGGAGGACTAGGCCAACAACTTTTTGGATAAGTTGATGATGGAGAAAGTTACAGAAGTAGAAGTTGGAATTTTGAGAACAACTACAGGCTCCAAAGGAACACATGGAGAAACAGGAGCTTAGCATCAAAAGAGGATCAAATAAGATAGAAGCATGATTGGATTAGTCACCAACATTTCCCTGTTTTATAGCATAGGTTGTTACTCTAGTTGTTAGAACAAATAAATGTTTAGAGATTTTCAAGGGAAGCATGCTAGCTCGTACCTCCAGCTATTGCCTCCCTTTCTTGTTATAAATAAATAGATCAATTGATTTAGTAGGTTCGGATGGTTTAGCAAGTCTCCATTTTACTTGTAATATTTTGATGAAGTAACTATGATCTAGTGATGTACTAGACTTAAGAATTTTTGGCTAATAGAAATCAGCTTCTCTTTTAGTCTATTTGCTTCTGATGCTAAATGTTCATGCTTTGAATGGTTCACATGAATTATTGTGGTGATGTTATGGTGGATGTTTGATCATTATATTATCATATGTTTATTTATCTTTTTTAGTTTCTAATGTCAAGAAGATCTTGTGATTAGAAACTTTCTTCCTTAGACTTGTGTAGACCTGATGTTTGCAACAGTCCCTACACTCCTCTCACTCAAGTATTCCTTCTGTTCATACTTATTCCCAAACTACTTATATAAGGTAGCCAAGACCTTAATTGTTGGTGCATGCTAGCCCTGTTGTTTGAGTGAGAGCATTACCATTTGAGTCGTTTTCCATTTGACCCTTTAAAACACTATTTCATTCACATATAACTTTATGGGTACTGGGCTTGACTTCCATGCAATATGAAGGTTAATCCTAGTTATAACAATATACAACCACAGAAGGGGGGGGTTTAGCTATGATTTACGCTCTACAAAAGTTTAGACATTACTTGTTAGGCTCTCATTTTAAATTCTTTACTGATCATTCTGCGTTAAAATATCTGGTTAACAAGACTATTTTGGAATGAATAATTTGTCGATGGTTGTTACTGTTTCATGAATTTTCATTTGAGGTGATCATTAAACCTAGAATATGCAATGTGGGCCCTGATCACCTGTCTTGATTAGAATCAGGAGAATGTGGTGGACTATTCAATGATCAGCTCCCAAATGCAGACCTGTTTGGGTTGAGGCCATACCATAATATGTGGAAGACATAAGAATATTCTTAAGAAAAGGGCCCTTCCCAAAAACATACTTTGCAACCCAGAAACATCATATGGTATTTCGAGAAAAAAACTATCAATTGATTGCAGGGAAATTGTATAGGTTGGGCTTAGATACTATCCTCAGTAGGTGTTTCTTAGATCATGAAATACAAGACATATTGTGGGAGTGCCACAGTAGAGTTGCAGGAGGCCATGTTGGAGGAAAGGCAATTGCACAGAAGGTACTCAAATATATATTATGGTGGGCCACACTCTTCAAGGATGCAAAGGCATATGCTAGATCTTGTTACGTCTGTCAGAGAGTAGGCAAGCCATCATGATGAGATGAATTTCCTCTTCATCCAGTTCGATCTTTGAAAGAATTTGAGAAATGGGAGGTTGACTTCATTGGGCCAATCAAACCCACAACTAAGAATTCAAAGGCCAGATATATTATTACTACAACTGACTACCTTACATGTTGGGTTGAGGCAACAACTGTCTATGATTTCTAGACCAATAATGCTACTAGGTTTATTTTTGAAAGTATTATCACTCGATTTGGATATCCTAGGAGTCTGACTAGTGATCAAGGTGGTCATTTTATCATTAGTACAATAGCAAATCTTACAATAGAGTTCTTAATCCAACATCATAAAATCATCCCCTACCATGTACAAGCCAATGGAATGGTAGAGGAGTTTAACAAGATTCTGGAGAGAGGATTAACAAAGGCTTGTTGTGCAAACAGGGAATATTGGGATGAAAGAGTTCCAACAGTTTTATGGGCTTACAGAACAACCACAAAGAAACTCCACAAGTATACTCCATTTCAGCTAGTCTATGTGAAAGAGGTTGTGGTACCTGCAGATTGCATTACCCCGAGTCTATACATTGCATAGATTACACAAATGAAAGAGGATGAATCAGTCATAGAGAGGGTTACGAAGTTGAAATAACTTGAATAGACCAGGTTTTTAGTAAACTTTCATCAATCACTTGAGAAAGCAAGGAGAAAAAATTGGCATGACAGAAACATTAAGACTAAAACATTTGTTCAAGGAGATAAGGTCCTACTTTATGAAAGAATACTAGAAACATCCAAGAAAGTTGTGCATGCATTGGTTGGGACCATTTATAGTTGCAGAGATCTGACCTTCTGGAGAAGTTAGACTCGTGCATCTAGATGGTATACTTCAGCCAAGATGGGTGAATGGTGCTCACCTAAAACCCTATATTTCTCATAACTGAGCTAAAGGATTGTTGCTCTAGTCCAAAGGAGCATGTATAATAGCTAGATTTGAATTTTTTTTTTTGGAATTTCTATGAATTCAGTTAATAAAGTCGAAGTTTGCATTGTTGCACCGCGACATGTATTTCATTTTTCTGTCTAAGTGTTATTTTGGTGCAGAACTTCTTACTCAACAATGTAGGATTAGAAGAGCCATGAATCCATTAATGGAAATCATTAAATGTGACAGGGACCCCTTTGTGGTTGGAGGGAGTGAGAATACAAATGCATTCCTAGTCCATGTGCCACATTAACTCAGTCTAGTCATAGCCTTTATGACCTCTACAACAACCCGTTCAAAATTTTTTAAACCATAAAGCTGAGATACATGAAGATTCCATTGGTATTTGTGGTAGGATTATCATCCATTCAAATGGTAAGGTATGAAGTCAGCCACATCCTTGACCAACCTTCTCAGTAATTCCAGGATCACCTGATAGATTTACCCCATTAACCATTCCCTTCAGACAACTCAGCTCGAAATTGTGTCTATAGGGTTAATGATGAATGACCTTAGTAGTTATTACAAATATTTCTAGCTAAGCCTGAGTATAAGGGTGTGTGAACTCGATATAAGACATATTTTTCCCAAAGAAAGCTTAGTGGCTTGTGAATTCTGAATTTCTCTCACCCTTGTGCAATACCTCCTCCCTTAGTCGCTATCCCCACTCTTAGTTAGTCTGTTGAAGTATGTTGATAGTCCATAATCACTATGTCGAGAGCTACAGGAAGTAGGAGTGTGGTTTCTAAATATGTAGTGTCGGACGAGCCATATGATCCCCCAGTCAAGATTGTGGGTGATCTCAAAGGGAAGGTCGAGCAAGTCAAAATCCTCAACCTTGACCTAACAGACCAGGTCTTGTTCCCATAGTTGAACATTGATGTATTATGGAGTGTCGCTCCAAATGAGTTGGGAGGAATGTAGTTCATGCCAAAGTTGGAGTTCATAAACCTCTTCAAATCCACCATTATGAATCTCAGATATTTGCTTGTTTTTGACACTACTAGTGAGGTTATGAGATGTACCAAGTTCCTCATTAGCAGGGTACATGACATGAGCCTATGGCTGGATGGAAAATGCCCAATTCATGTAGAGGATATCCATAAACTTACTATATTATCTATCAAATCCAAGGATGTATCCAAAGTATTTCAAGGTCCCAGTAACCATGGGAATAAAAAGGGAGAACCCAACTTGTATGAATGATTTCATTCTTAGAGGGGTGGGAGCACAACCAAGATTGACCCCATTCTACCTGAGACAATCAGGACCTCTTGCTATGTAATTGATAACAATTTCATGTAGTCATATTACAAAGGTGAGTGCACATTATATGCCCTATCAGTGGTAGACTTTTGTGCCAACGGAGCAGTTTTCAACTATTGCAGCTACTTGTTGGAAGAACTCCTAGTCACATGCAAGGAAGCATAGGAGAATGGAAACACCTTCACTTATGGATACATGTTAGTTGCATTCACCATGTTGAAGTGGATGCCACCTGTAGGAAGACCATTATCACCAGCAGACAAGGGTCGACTTGTAAATATGTTCGAGCGTTGGTGTTGTAGGAAAATTCCCCTGCGGTCAGGTGAATGTCCTCTTGGATCTTAGACCCCTATGACCAAGACATAAAAATGCTAATATTGAACACTGGAATTCCTTTAAATGTAACTAAACTAGTAAAAGGAACATAGGAAGAAAGCATGAGTACCATTTTTTGAAGTTTTTCCTTGCTCGGTCCAGGCTAAACTTGATCTTCAAGCCCTTTAATAAGTTCTTCAATTCAATAGACAACAAAGACAATGCATGCTTCCTATTCTACCAAGATTAGTTTTAACCATATTTATCAAGAACAGACAAGCCCATGCAAATATACACAAACTTGAAGGAAACATGTCAAGCATATATATTAATGAGAACATAACAAGGTTCTTACAATTTGTAGATGCACATGCAACAACCTCACCAAGTCCTCCTTATCCAACCCCTTGCTCAAAATATCCACGATCATAATGAAAATACTTTTCACTAATATTCTCCCCTTTTCACCATGAGAAGGCCTCCTTATATAGCCTTTGAGAGGCTCAACCACCTTAACTATTACTAGGATAAGTTGAGGATATGACTCCATCAATTGTGGTATTTCCCTTAGATCTAGTCTTTAACTTGCATTCGATCCAAAATGAATCGTATGTTTCTTAGTTGTCCTTAGAGATAAGGGGGATTCTTCCCTAATATTCTCTCAACATATCGACACTCCCTAAAATTTGTCCATAGAGCACTATAACGGTCCCTGCTAAGAGGAAAAGGAGTTCTAGCACTCCTTGCAAGTGGGCAGGGGAGCGTTGATCTCCAAAAATACTTTTAATATGATTATTCTTCAAGGTAAAAGCTTGTAAAGTTTTCCAAATGAAATGTTTTCCTCTTCTAACAAGTCTTAGAGGATGTCCCAAGTGTTATTATGATGTCATCCACAATGTGACACATGGAGGACGAAAATATGACTTTTGCAACACTTGAGACAAAAGTGCGACACTTGCGACAATGACAATGAGACATTATCGAAGTGAGGAATTTTGACGTGTAATAGATTCCCCCCCAAAGTGCAAGGTTAGAAGATGGAAACTGATGACTGAAGTTCTTTGTAGACTTTCGAAGCAAGGGTATGGAATCAGAGAACCTAGTAGAAGCTGCAAAAAATCATCAAACAAATGTTATCATATGTTTCAAACCCAAGTTAGGCATACCTATGCTTGAGTGATAAAGGACTTTAAGGTATGGCTGCTACCAAATACATTGCAGATCCATAATCATATTGACTTAAGGGTATAGCCACCAAATATACAATGTGAATATATACCTCCATGACATGAATTGATCATAGCCACGAGAAATACACAGTGGATCTATGAGATGACAAAACATAGCCACTGACCAATACAAAGTGGATCTATGTGACAATATATATATCAACATGCTCAAATGTTCTCCTTTCGTATCCTGGGTAAAGCAGATATCAGAGTGAACACTCAACCTAGGGTCTTCGTCCCAATCACAATGTGGTATGGTGTCCATGTGAATAAATGTTTTGATGTCGAACATGGTAGACACCACTTGATTACCGGTCATTGAGGTAAACCATTAACAAGTGCGATGGAAATAACCAGTGATGTCAATGACTCCCAAGGTACCCTAGTACAATCCAACGAATGTGAATAGATGAGTTGAAGTCGAGCATTCATGGAATCATCTAATCAGAGTTCAATGATGTAAACCTTTTGTCAGGGGCGAGGAGGCCTGCAATTGAGGCATGCAGGTCCCAAGGTACTAATTGGTTTCTAAGTCAAATTTCTCAGATAATGTGTTGAATTCGATATGAAAAGACTCATCAAAAGAGGGCCTTGATGTATCCCTCATCAATGACACAAAACCGACACAAATATGTAAGATGGTGAATCAAATGAGTATGGACTGGCATGGGTATTGAAACTAGAAATTTGTGATGGTTGACTCTCGAGGCAGATACTTCCCTTGAACATTGAGGCACAAATAGCATAAACATAACATGGACCAAAACATGATGCAGTGGATATTGTGACTTTCATCAGGTGACCCAAAGGAGTAAAGAAACCCAAAGGATTGGTTAATTGCAGAAGTTCAACAGATTAAAATGTATGTAAAGACAATGTGTCTTGTTCAAGGGAGACTGCAAGAGTGACCTGTGATGATTTTAAAAAATGGATTGTCTTGCTTCCTTCAATTCCCCCCCCCCCGCCTCCATCCATATAGACGAGTACCTCTTTTTGTTTTTACAAGCTCAAGGATGATAACACATGCTCTATATAAATCACCTTCAGTAAGTTCCTCTTCCTTTGTTTAACGAACTAGAAGAAGTAAGGGTTCAGTCCCATATGGTCCCTTCAATGTGTAATTGTTAGCGAGTYGAAAGAAGGAAAACTCGGTGGTTTTTTTATGTTTAGATAGTCTRAAAAAGAACTTAAAGATGACTCCAGGTTTGTCCTTTTTCCTAATATTAGTATCCAAAGTTTGAAAAAGAGATAAAATGCTACTTGAGAGACACCCTTTCAAAACCTTTTAAACGAGTGTGAAAGGAAGCAAKATCACTCAACAATATTTTCATGTTTTGAGAGTCTGAAAAGATCTTAAAGGAGACTCTAGGGGTTTCCTTTTTCATGTAACCTTCACGAGTCCAAAAAAGAGATAAAAGTATACTCGGTTACATTCTCATGTTTTTTCGAGGGTGAGAAATAACAAAGACCGTGCTCGTCAGTGTTACAAGGTTAAATGGAAAGATATTTCTTTGAAACCTACAAGTGAAGACAAATCTACATCCAGGGTATTAGTGACATCTTCGAAAATTATTTAAAAACCCAAAAGAAACAATATATTAGCAAAAATGAACCCTATAATTGTGAAATAGGGTTAGAAATCTTTTTTACCATTTCATTTTCACCAATTTCTCCCAGCATTGGTATTTTCAACCTCAGAGGGCATTTTTCAAGATGTTGGCACCAGAGTTGTGGTTGACCGTTTTCACATCTGTTTGGATCAGGTTGGTCACTAACTCATTCTAGTAATTTCTCATGGTTTAGAATTGCATTTTAGGTAGTTTTTAGTCTGTCCTGGGCTCCCTAGAAATCCCTAGGCACCAAACTAGATAGGTTCTCCCTCAAAGGGGCGAGGGGAGCATCGATCGTGTTTTTGGCACCTAGGTGCATGTGCCAGGGGAGCGCTAGCACCCTGTGGATGAGATTAAGGGATCGTCGAAGAAGGACTGAAAACATTGTTGCTATTTATGCTAAAAATACCCAAATTTTGGCTATGAGAGGATGATTAATGGATTTCAAATGTATGTTCTTGCAGTTTACATGGATAAAAACAATGATTGAATGGAAAGAACATGAGCATGAGCTCAATGATATAGACACATTGAAAAACCCTCAGACAAGGGTCCCTTTGAGGAATTGTGGCCTCCTCAAGTATTTCAAATTGCAAAATATGAAAAAGAAATTTTTACTACTTGAGTATCTAATTGGATTGTAGGATGATCTTGAATAGGCATTCTGTATTGGGCCACAAATACTCAAATTGAACTCGATGATGTATAATTTTTTACTGGCCTCTCATGAAGAGGGGATCCTATCACTTTTTTGGGGCAACGGGAAACTCCTCATCCTGTCGAGGTGTATGTGATTGATCATTGTATTCCATGGTCACAATTGGTCGAGGGATGAATTGTGATCAAGGACGTCAGAGATTTGACACTACCATCTATTTTGTTTTCCATAAACAACCTGGTAGGTAGCATGAGTGCACATTTGGATTCAAAATCCCAAATCTATTATGCTCTACAATGCATGGAGCCGAGATTATTCAACTGGAGTGCAGGATTCCTTCGTAACATGAAGGATCAAATCACGAAGTGCAGGACTGGGAAACGTAAATAGTTTGGTTATGGTTCCTTCTTGGTTTTGTTCTTTCTGGAGTGAATACCTCAGATGCAGTCGAAGATTTCATTGATGGCATGACCAATGATTGAACCATGTATGGAAAGGTGGACAAGTTTATCCCCAAGATTGGGGACCAACTTAGAGTTCAAGTTCACAGATGACTTATTTGCTTGGTGGAGAAGGAAGTTGATCGTCATCGAGGACTTTCCATATGTCGTAGTGGATTTATGGGGTAGCATGGACTTAGTACTTCTAGAGGGTATTGACTGGGATGCGTCAGGTATGAAACCAAAACCTTTTCATGTGTTTTTTTATTTTTAAAATTATATTATTTTTATGTGTACAAAGAGGGATATTAACATATGTAATGCTTCATCATGTATATAGAGGTGCATCATGTCTAGAAGAGATATCGGAACTAGGGCATCACGGAGACGTGCAGATAGTTGTGGAGCACGAGGTGGCAGTGGGAGGTCTCTGAGAGGTTGAGAGGAACCTCTTAAGTCTCACTATGGGTGTCCCACCTCTCAGGATGATCTGGATTTAGGAGAGAAATGAATTGATTACATACTAAATACCATAAACATAGATATAGGAAGAATAACACAAATATTTAGTGAACAATATCTTCTATTAAATAATGAAATAGGATGAAACTATAAAAATGAAGAATTGAAACTTGCTCGAATGGTGGTAGCTATCTCTGAGAATATATGTGGTTGCTACATGCATCCTTCTGAGAATAATGGATTACAATGAGGCTCGATAGGCCCTTTTCATATTACTCATGAATTCCAAAACCCTAAACATCCAAAAACGTAACCTTAGAAGGTGAAACACCAAAATTCATGTGGGCCCTATGGGTAAGTTGGTGTAATTTGGTACCTCAACTTCCTAGGGTCATAACGTTTGCATAGGACCTTCGTTTTAGGTGTGTGATAGCCTATTGGAAAGGTATTTCAGAGAAATGCACATTCTATCATCATACTCTAGCTCAATATACATTCTGACTGTGGTGAGCCAAAAAAACAATGTACAGGGCCCCAAAAAATCCTTGAAAGTACAACAAGATGTGCTGACATGAAAACATACAAAAGAGGCTAGTTGGATTAGGCTAGAGGCCACTCGTATCCACCTGGAGAATGTGTGAGGCTTTAGACAACCCTAGAAGTGTATAAATCACAATTATAAATCATTACAAAAAGAGGTGTTGAACAAAAACAGACACGAGGAGCCAGTTGGAATAGGTGGGTGGCCACCAATATCCATCTGGATCAATCCTCCCCCCTTAGGAAGCAATGGTATCCATTTCATTAAGTTCCCCCATCAGGTGAGGAAAATTATGCTATATTTGGCCCCGAGTGAGCCACTTGCCTTGGTGTAGGAGTTTCCATGCCTTGAAAACTTGATAAAGATGGATCTACTATTGGCGAGTTCCCTTGACCTGTGTGTCCACTAATGGATCGGTGGATGATTGTTCCATGCAGTTAGGGTTGAGCTCGGTTGGTGTCAGTTGTTTGGAGATCTCAGAGGTGTCTAATAATGGTGGAAAATATGGCTGAAGGATGTCCACATTGAATATTAGATGTAGACCAAGGAAGGGTGGAGTGTTGAGCTCAAAAGCATTGCTACCCACATCCTTGGTGACAGTGTAAGTCCCATAACGAAGTGTCTGAAGCTTTTGATGGGGCCCTATGAGATGCTCCTTCTGCAAATGTAACTAGACTTTGTTTCCAACCTAAAACTGGTGTGGTACCCTGTGTTTATCATGGCGTCGCTTGTACTTAGCATTGGATTTCTGTAAAATCTTTTGGACCTGTTGGTAGATGTGTTGAATCCTCTCAATTAATCTATTGGTTTTTTTGACCATATCCTGATCAGGGGAAGATTGTTTATGTGTGGTGGTAAGAGGAAGTGAAACATCTATGGGTCCCAAGGGTTGGAATCCCAGAACCACCTGAAATGGGCTATGGTCGGTGGAACTATGGAGAGCCCTATTGTAATTGTGTTGAACATATGGGAGACTCTCATCCCATGTACATAGATTCTTAGAATTGTACATGCAGAGGATGTGCACAATCATCCAATTGACAACCTCAATTTTTCCATTGGTTTGGGGGTGGAAAGAAGTGGATGTTTTGAGCTTGGTGTCCAACAGAGACTAGAGACTCAACCAAAAGGTGTTGAGGAACCTGTTATCTCGGTCGGAGATGATGGTTTTTGGTATCCCAAAGTGAAACCAAAATCGTTTGAAGAAGATATTGGAAATATCGACCACTATGACAATCTTCTTATAGGCTATGAGGATGGCCATCTTCGAAAACTAATCAATGAATACAAACACACAGTCATTACTGTGCTTGGTGGACGACAAAACAGACATGTAATCCATGGATATGGACTCCCATGGCTTCTCAAGAATAGGAAAAGGGGTGTATAATCCTTGCTTCTTAATGGCCGTCTTGGAAATGCCGTGAGAAATGAAATATATAATATACTTGTTGACGTCCAGTTGAAGTTTTGTCCAATAAAAATATTTCTGAAGGATGACCATAATTTTCTCTATGCCAAAATGTCCTGCCACCCAATTGTAGTGGGCTTCCCAAATCATCTTTGCACACTTGCTTGTAGGAACACAGAGATGGACCAGGTGGCATACGAGTCCATCCTGAATTTGAAAATTAGTGACAGTGTTACCTGTACCCAAGAGATGATATGTGGTGGTGAAGTCGATATCTTGTTGGTAAAGTTTGGGCTACTTTGATGTTTCATGTCCATAGGAATAGAGCACAGTGGTCAGTGTAGCCAAAGGAAGCCGAATGAGGCAGTTAGTGACATTATTGGAGATACATGTCTTATACTTGATGTTGATATGGAACTACTGCAGGAAGGTGGACCACTTTTGATGGTGGTCATTCTGCAATTTCCCCTGTGTCTGTATGAACTACAAAGGCTTGTGATCAGTGTGTATGATCATCTATGTCCCTAGAATGTAATGTTTCCATTGACGGCAGGCTTGTACAATGGAATACATTTCCTTGTCATAGGTGGGGTATTTACAGATATTATCAGAGAGTGTCTAACTATGGTATGCCATTGGATGCCCATGCTGAGTGAAAATTGCACCCAGAGGATAGTCAGATGCATCAGTCTCAATCTTGAATGGTTGTTGCAGATAGGGCAGGGAGAGTACTGAAGCTGAGCACAAACAATGTTTTAGATCTTCGAATGCTCATTTTTTCTCCTTCCCCCACAAAAAATTCTCCCTACCACCGCCCTTGGTCATTTGGTTGAGGACCTAAGCAATATGGGAGAATCCCAACACGAACCGTCGATAAAAATTAGTGAGTCCTAAGAACCTTTGAATCTCGGTCAGTGTGGTCGGGGATGGCCAGTCAAGGATGGCTTGGATATTAGTTGGATCAACATGTACACCACTCATCAATAATGTAGCCCAAGTGTTGGACCCTGTTCATTCCAAAAGAGCATTTTTCCAAGTTGGCATAAATCTTGTGCTGCCACAGAGTGCTCAAAACCTGTTGAATATGTCGCATGTGCTCCTCACACATTCTGCTAAAGATGAGGATGTCATCCAAATATACTAAAACAAAGGAGTTGGTGAAGGGTCTCAATACATCATCCACCAACCTCATGAAAGTGGTTGGCGGATTTTTTAATCCAAAGGGCATGACTAGCCATTCGTAGAGACCTTCCTTAGACTTAAAGATTGTCTTCTAGACATTCGTTGGTTCAATGGGAACCTGGTGGTAGCTAGACTTTAGGTAAATCTTGTTGAAGAACTTTTCCCCCTTGATTTTTTCAATAAGGTCATCAATGATGGGAATGGAATAGTGGTTCCCGACTGTTATTTTTTTTAAGGCTCTAAAATCAATGCCGATTCGCCAAGTTTTGTACTTCTTCTACACCAATACAATCGGGCTTTCACAAGGGGAGGATTTGGGTATGATGTGCCCCTTTTGAAGAAGCTCTTGGATAAGACACCTAGTTTCTTCATTCTCCATCAGCGAGCATCGATAGACTTGTCCATTAGGTAGAGGTGCGTCGAGGGTCAAATCAATTGGATACTTGACTTAGCAGTTTGTTGGTACCCCTCTAGGTGAGACAAAGATGTATCTATATTCTTCCATGATCTCGTCCACTTGATTCTATTGCAAAGAGAGGTGTCATGTAAAGTCCATGGATGTGGCTGAGACCTTCTTTCTGTGATCATGGATCACAAAGAAGACGAACTTCCCAGTCTATGAAATGACCTTACTGGATTTCTTAGGAGAGATTAAATAAATAGCAATAGGCAGTGTTCGACAACACAAGTATTCCAACTGAGGAAGAACACCTTCAGTAACCACTCACATAACTAGATCAAAGATCAACACATAGATGTTTTCACGTGGTAAAACCCCTACGGGGAAACATCCACGGCCCCAACCAACGCGACCACTTGGAGTAGTTTATTAATGCAAAGAAAAAGATTACAGAGGGATTTTACAAGAGATTTTCTCACAATTGATCATCGGAAAATGACCCTCCATGATGTTTAAATAGAGATCATGGACCAATTGGGTGTTAATCCATGGATCAATGGCCATTAAGATCGAGGAGAGTATGAACCGTCAGATCACTCTATGTTGGGAACATATCTTGACCGTCGGATTTCCTAACTACAAATTCATACTAATGAATACTAAAGAAACACACTAGAAAACACATTTTTACCTAATGACACAATAGACCAAGTAAATCATAACTAACTACTAAGTGTCTAAATATCCTAACATCCCCCCTTAAGAACAACTTCGGATAGAATTGAAGGATTTACAATAGTGACACAATAGGAGAAGGAAGGAGGCATTAGAGCATATCCCCCCATAATGCCAACTTCTTGAACTCCTAACATAGATCGAAGTTTGGAAAACTTCACTTATGTAAGAGAATTTGTGAAAATGTATACAACTTGATCTTATGTAGGGAAAAAGTGCACTTTAATAACTTGACCATGAATGAGCTTTCTGATGAAGTGCATGTGTAGCTCGATGTGTTTGCTACGCTGATGTTGAACTGGGTCTTTGGTGAGTTTGATGGAACTATGATTGTCACACCAAAGGTTGGTCAGATGTTGGTGCTGGAATCCAAACTATGAAAGGATCTTTCAAATCCATAGGGCTCCCTGACTTTCATTTACAGTTGCTCGGTACTCTGCTTCTGCTGAAGAAAATGAAATAGCATGTTGTTTCTTACAGGCCCAAGTGACAGGTCTTGAACCAAGGCTAAAAACATAACCTACAGTAGACTTCTGATCATCAAGGTCATCGGCCCAATCTGAATCAGTGAAACCAACTAATAAATGAGTCCCCCCTGAACTATAATGTATCCCAAATTGAATTGTACCATGAACATAGTGAAGTATCCTTTTAGTTGTTTTCCAATGGTTTTCATGGGGCATTTGCATATATCAGGCAACAAGACCAACAACAAAGGAAAGATTAGGATGGTTATGAGTCAAGTATAAGAGGCTACCAACTAACTAGGCTACCAACTAACTGACAACACATGGTGGCATCAACTTCAGGAGAATTACAGGTGGCAGAAAGCTTGACTCCAGACTAGAAGGGAAAAGGGGTTGGTTTACAGTCGTCCATGTGAAAGCGACGAAGAAGGTCATAAGCATACTTAGACTGGGAAAGAAAAATTCCTTCACTATCTTGCAAAACTTGGAGGCCAAGGAAATAGTGAAAAAATCCTAAGTCTGTCATTTCACATTTCTTCTTGAGGCTGGTTTTCATATGGTTTAAAAGTTTTGAGTCACTACCAGTAAGGATGAGGTCATAAACATAAAGGAAAAGGATTATGAGATGGCTTCCTACTTTCTTGGTATAGACATTAGGATCATAATGGAATCTAGAGAATCTAGTGGCAATAAGAAAGCTATCCATTTTGGCATACCAAGATCGGAGAGCTTGCTTGAGACCGTAAAGAGGTTTCTTGAGGCGACAAAGAAGGCTAGAGTCATTCTGGACATAGCTAGGAGGTTGTTCCATGTAGATTTCTTCTTGCAAATCTCTTTGAAAGAAGGTAGATTTAACATCCATCTGATGGACCTCCCATTTATGTGAGGCATAAAGGGAAAGAACAAGGAGGATGAAATTCATTTTTTCTACAGGGGCAAAGGTTTCATTATAGTCAATTCCTTCAACTTGAGAAAATCTTGTGGCAACTAATCGATCCTTGTGTCTTTCAACACTTCCATCTGATGCATACTTAGTTTTGTAGACCCATTTACATCTAACAATTTTTCTTCCTTTTGTAAGAGGCAGAATATCCCAAGTATCATTTTCCATTAAAGAACGATACTCTTCATTCATTGTTGTATCCCAATCTAGATGACCAGAAGATTCTACAAATGTCTCTAGAGCATGAGTTTCTAAAACTTGAGCCAAAAGAGAAGACGCTCGCTAGAACGATGAAGGTGTTCTATGCTAATATGAAGGATCACTGACAAGATCACCAACTTCTTCTCGTGTTCAATGGACCCATCTAGGAAGCGGTGGAGTTGGTGTTGGTTCAGGTTCAAAGGAATCATCTGGAGGAGGGTGAGTAGGTGGAGGTGGATTTCCATCCTCACTTTCATCATCTGAAGAAGAAACTAGATCATAAGAAGGCACAAACGTTGAAGATGGATCATAGGCCGAAGAAGGCACAACCACTGAATTAGGCTCACGGGCCAAAGAAGGCATAGACGTCGAATTAGGCTCACAGGCCAAGAGATTTTCATCAAATTTAACATCTCTTCTAATAATAATTTCATTACAATGTGATTAAAGAAGTTTGTAACCTTTGAAATCTTCAGAATAAGCAACAAATATACACTTCTCACTTTTAGGCTGCAATTCTTTCCTTTTCTCATCAGGAATGTGAGCCCATGCTATACTACCAAATACACATAAGTGACTTACATCTGGTTTAATTTTAGTCCTAGCTTCTTCCAGTGTTATATTTTTAAGAGCCTTTGTGGGATTGTGATTTACAATGTAATTTTCACAGTTGATGGCTTCCCCCCAATACTTTAGACATAATCCCTTAGATTGGATCATACAACTAGCCATTTCCTTTAATGTGCGGTTCTTTCTCTCAACAACACCATTTTGTTGTGGTGTATATGGAACGGTGTGCTGCATTTGGATTACCTGTGTAGTGCAGTAACTTGTAAAATTATTGTTCACATATTCACCTCCATTATCTGTTCTTAACCTTTGAATTTGATGTCTAGATTTCTTTTCTACAAGGGCCTTGTAGGCCAAAAACGTGTCAAAAACTTCGCTCTTAAGTTTTAATAATTAAACCCAAGTACGTCTGGAAAAGTCATCAATGAAATTTAAGAAATACTTGGACCTAGAAAAATAACGAGAATAAAGTGGACCACACAAATCACTATGAACAAGCTGCAAAGGACCTGAGGCATGCCAAGAGGCACGTTTTTCAAAATTGTCTCGATGATGTTTGTCGAGAACACAACCGGCACAAACACCATCTCTACATGAAACAAGAGGAAGACCAGACACCATCTATTGATTACATAGTTGTTACAATGAGCGATAGTTTATATGACCAAACCACTCATGCCAAAGTTTTCTCAAGTCATCACGATGAGCAACAAAAACTGATGAAAAAGATGATGACCCAAAGTTGTCAAATTTGTACAACCTGGTAATATCATCAACAATTCTTGTTGCAAGAACATGCTTAGGATCTTTTAGATCCTTGATTACAACTTGGTGAGGTGAAAACTCTACATTTTTACCTTCACCTGAATGAGTGATTTGATATACTGATAGAAGGTTACAAGAAAGACTTGGAACACATAATATATCATTGAAATGACCATTTTCTGCTTGAACTATTCTAGATCCTTCAACACTAAGAGATATATCATCACCAACAAATAATTTCTTGGTGTTACATTCATTTAGAGTAGAAAATATGGCTCTATCCTTAGCCATATGATAGGATTCTCCAGAATCAATAAACCACTCATCAGAAGTGGAAGTAGAAGTAGAATTTGTATTGAAGGAGAAACTAGAAGCATAAAGTGCATTTCCATGAGAATAAAAAGAAGAAGTAGAATCAATACTGATGTTGTGCTTCTTCATCGCTGCTTCTAAAGTTTCCATCTTCTTAAAACATTTGGACTCATTATGACCATATCTATCACAAAAGTTTCAATGTCTGTTAGTATTCTTATTTTTATATTTTTCTCCTTTGTCTCCATTAGGAGAAAAAGTTGTGTGAGTGGGTTTGGGACCCTTATATTTCTTCTTGTTGTGGTGAGGATGTTGCTTCTTGGGATTCTTGGGTTTATCTTTTTGATGGACAACCAAGGCTTTGTTGGAGATATCTGCAGTGTTGATCACTCAAATTTGTACTAGCTTATCTTGCTCTCTAATCAAAGAATCACAAAAATTCTCAAGACTGCGTTGTTGATAAGTTTCCCTTACAACCTGTTGTATGGCATAAAAGGTAGATACAAACACAGAATATGCACTACCATCTTAGAAATAATAAGATAGATGCAATGATCTTCATCTATCTTTATCTTACATTCTTCACATAAACTTCTGTGTTTTAAACTTATATAGATAGTCTTCAATGCAAGAAATATCACTTGGACTCAAAGTTAGTACTTGATTTTCTAACTGTTGCGCTTGAATAATATTGTGTTTACCAAACACATATTCAATATTTTCTCAAGCTTCTTTGGGTTTATCAATTGATTGAAGGTGGAACCTTAAATCAGGAGAGATGGACATTCCGATTAATCCACATGATTTGTCATTCCTATTACCCCATTTTTATTTCATCAGCATCAGTGGGTGTTTTTTCCTTTCCCAAGGTAATTCGGTACAAGCCTTTACTTCTTAATAAATCCTTCATATGGGATTTTCATTGCAAGTAGTTGGTGTTGGTAAGTAAGAGATTACTTGTAGAATCAATATTAAATATTCATATAATACATATTTAAAAAATTAAACTAATGATATTAATGGAAAGATCTCGAAAACTTATGTGGCTTAAAAAAAAATGGCACTCAAAACGGACTTCGGATGTGAGAGTTATGCCCTTTTTAAAAAACGCATAAATGGTAACCAAATGACCATGTGGTAGTGTAAGTTACTTTATGAAGTGACCCACTTTTATAAAGAGAAGTGGGGCTCAATTTTACAAAGAAAAGTTGCATTCAAAATAAATAACTCTAAAATAAAATATTAAAGCTACTTATAGTGATTCACTTTTATACTTGAAGTGAAATACACTTTACAATTTTAGCATGAAATTTTTCAAAAAAAAAGTAACAAAAGAGAGACTTGAACTCAAGACCTCTTACTTAATAAGGAAACTTTTAACCAAATGGTCTAGAAAAACATATTGTAATGCTCAGAAGGAGGATTAGGATTTTTTATGTGGTGGTGGTGGTGGTGGTGGTGGAAGACAGCCTTGGAGAGCGTGCTAAAAAAAACTCTTTTCACACAAGAAACAAATTTCACTTCTCGATGAAAACAAGGGTTAGATCACTGTTAACTTACCCGAAAGATGCACATTTTCATATCTATTTCTGATTTTTCGAGATCACACAGGGCACGGGACAAAGAGAACACACAGATCTAAAAGAGTAGCAACCCGAAAATAAAATAAATACAAAACCAAAATACATCTCTGTAAAATATTTTAAAAATGCATATTCAAACTTTATACCTCTGGATCTGACTGTAATGGCCATATCTTGGGAAAATGAAAACCTTTTCGAGTGAAATGAAAAGTGTTCCTAAATTAAACAAGTGCTCTAGACACAATGGAACAATCCTCTTAGACCATAAATGTACAGAAATGATATAAAATGGAGATGAGGCAACTCGGCTTCACGATCTCAATCCACAACAAGAGAGGGTCTTCAAACAGGCTCTGATACCATGTTCGACAACACAGGTATTCCAACAGAGGAAGAACACCTTCAGTAACCACTTACATAACCATATCAAATATCAACACACCAATGTTTTCACATGGTAAAAACCCTACGAGGAAACATCCATGGCCCCAACCAACATAGCCACTTCGAGCAGTTTATTAATTAAAATAAAAAGATTGCAGAGAGATTTTACAAGAGAGTTTCTCACAATCGATCATTGACAAATGACCCTCCATGCTCTTTAAATAGAGATTATGGACCAATCGGGTGCTAATCCATGGATCAATGGCCATTTAGATCGAGCAAAGTATGAACCATCAGATCACTCTATGTCGGGAATATATCGTGACCGTCAGATTTCCTAACTACAAATGCATACTAATGCATACTAAAGAAATACACTAGAAAACACACTTTTACCTAACGACACAATAGACCAAGTAGATCTTAACTAACTCCTAAGTGTCTAAATATCCTAACAGGTGGTGCCACCTCTGGGATCCTGTACAATTGTCTACCCAAAGTAATAACAACACTGTGGGGTCTAGACTCATACACATAATGACGCTTCCACAAATATGGTTGTCGTAAAAGAACATCACAAACTTCAAGGGGAGAAATATCACATAGTACCTGATCTTTTAAAGTCTTGATGTTGTAGGACAGATGAAACTGTTGGCTGACACAGAGATCTCTTCCTTGATGAAGCCATCGATGGTGTAGGGTTGTGTGTGCGGTTTCATTGGTAGGTTCAACCGCTTGACAATCTCTGCTAAAATTAGGTTCTTCTCACTACCGTTGTCGAAAATGAAGTGAATAGGAGCCCCCTTGACCCACATCTATGAGTGAAAGAGGTGTTCCCCTTCCTCTGGTTCTTCTGGTTCGCTTGGCCATACTTTGGTGGTGGCAACTAGGGAACTGGGTTCAACATCAATAATTTGCTTCCCTCCTTTAGGATTTGACTCAGAATCAGAATCGGCCTTTCACTAGGAATCCTTCATCTCGGCCATTAGGGACTTCTTGGAGCGGAATTCGTCGGTGTTGTGCCAAGGAATTTTATGGTACTCACACCATTTTCCCGTGTCCCTCTTCGTCTTCTCATTTCCCTTCTTGTGTTGCGGCTTGGACGGATTTTCCTGGGGACAAACATAGAGACTTGGTCCTCTGCTATGTGGTTTGGGGTTGCCTTTTCCTACTTCGATTGTGAGGGGTTTGCAAATACAAACTCTCATTGTTTCTTCTTAAGTTTATTCTTGATCTTGACAACGTATCTATAAGTTGTGCCCAATGAGGTGATATCTAGGAACTCCATTTCTGTTTGAATGTATCTATGCAAAAATTTGTGGTATTTGAGCACCATATGATGCTCATAATATTTGATACCCAATTTGGTGTAGACTGGATGGAAAATATTGGTGAATTTTGGTACTGTCTGGTCCCTTTCTTGACATAGGGTGGTCCATCTGGTGTACTAGTCCTTGTAGCTTCTAACAAGGTAGTAATGTTCTTTAATGGCATCCCGAAAGGAATCCCATGTATGGGCCACCAAACAAATTGTAGATTCCTCCATGGACCTTTTCTCAGAGTAGGTATCCCACCAGTCCTTAACATGGGGAATGACCTTGAGGACTGCAAAAGTGATCTTTTCCCGATCAAAAAAATTGTGGACCGAAAAATATCCTTCGAGGAGATTTAACCATTTATATACAACATCCACATCTATCAGTCCTTCAAATAATGGAATATCAAAATTTACCTATACCTTGAAGGGGGTTGCATGGCCTCCTAATGAAGATTCTTCTCATGTGGGAAACCATTGAATGATCTACACAAAGTTGTCCATCATTTCATTCCTTTGTCATGTGAGGGATTCCTCGAGAAACATTTTAATAGGATTTCCTACTCGATCATATTTCTTTTTGTCTCCCATGGGTTTTTGTCAAGCTTGGAATGGTCGATTTGGTAATGGATCGATTGGTTTGAGTCCCAACTTCTTGTACCGATACCTTGTTGGGGACATGCATGAAGAAAAATAAATGAAGAGTAGACTGCTCTCATACCACTGATCTAGATTTACGATAGAAGAAAATTATTAAAGACTAAATACCATAAACATAGAGATAGGAAGAATAAAACAAATATTTAGTGAATAATATCTTCTATTAAATAATGAAATAGGATGAAACTGTAAAGCTGCAAAACCGAAACTTGCTCGAATGGTGGTAGTTATCTCTGAGAAGAGATGTGGATGCTACATGCATCCGTCTGAGCAGAATGGATTACAATGAGGCTCCATAGGCCCTTTTGATATTACTCATGAATTCCACAACCATAGACAACCAGAAACCTAACCATAGAAGTTGAAACGCCAAAAGTCATGTGGGCCCTATGGGTAAGTTGGTGTACTTTGGTACCTCAACTTCCTAGGGTCATAATTTTTGCATAGGACCTCTATTTTAGGCGCGTGATAGCCCATTGGAAAGGTATTTCAAAGAAATACACATTCCTCCATCATACTCTGACTCAATTTATAGTCTAACTGTGGAGATCCAAAAAAATAATGTTTAGGGCACCAAAAAAGACTTGAAAGTACAACAAGATGTTCTGACATGAAAACATACAAAATAGGCCATTTGGATTAGGCGAGAGGCCACCCGTATCTACCGGGAGAATGTATACGGCTTCAAACAACCCTAGAAGTGTATAACTCACAGTTATAAATAAGTACAGAAAGACGTGTTGAACAAAAATGGACATGAGGATCTAGTTAGAATAGGTGGGTGGCCACCAATATCCATCTGGATCATAGGAGGTGAGACATATTTCTACATATGCAGAGGCATATAGTAGGGGTTCCTGAGATTTTGAAACACTTTCTTCAATGAGTGGCCCGTTAAGTGCAGTGCTTCTTGGAGCACAACGTGGTGCAAGATGACTAGGATCCTCTATATGTTTTGTTGTCTTTTGTGATGATATCATGGGCATGAGGGGCCATATTTTTCCCTTCTATGTATGTTTGATGTAAAAAAACTTTTTATATCATGCAATTTATATATATATATATATATATATATATATATATATATATATATATATATAAATTATGTTACAAATTATCTCGTGTGATATTTTTAATGTACATGTGATTCATTTTTGACACATGCATGCTCTGCAGAGCACGTCTGCTCACAGGATCTTCTCTCCCTTCTCGGCCCGAAGAAATTAAATGTTCTTCTATTTCCCTATCGGGAAATCTACACCCACAGAACTCTTCAACGCGATCCCCTTCTTACTTATCAAGGAATCGGACTTCGCGGTATCGTGAGGTCTATGGTCGAGCGCTAGTGTTTCAGATCTCCAAACTCCGATGGAAGTCAACGTTGACCCTTCCTTTACCCTATCAGGATTTCTCCTATCGCAATTTTTCCACTCGCGATATCAAGAAAATGGATTTACCGAACCCCGAACCCCGATGTGTCGATGCTCTGATGCACACGTGGTTTGACTATTCAACGGTCCCGTCCCCTCATCGGGATTTTGGACTTCGCGGAATCGCGAATCCTAGTGCCAAATGTTTCAGGACTTTACATTCCCCGAACTCCGATAACTCGCACAACTTTTCCTCCATTAACTCCGTTGTGGCCCACGATATCTTTTAACTATCGGGAAATCACGTATCACGATTTCAAATTGCAAGAGTATCCTATCTTTGAAACTTCCGATACTCTGAACCCCGATACACGATGTAAGTGTAGATCCAACGACCCTGACCGACTTGGATCAATGGCTCTCCCCCTCCTGAGATTTTAACCTCTCGAGAATACCTGCAGAATCTCCCCTGCACCTTCGTGAGATCTGTCAGCTCACGGGATGTCACGAATCCTCCTCGGAGAATGCCAACCGTCTGTTCCTCCTTTGAGAAATCTGCGAAATGACTGAGTGTTCCTCCATGGAACTCGTTCACTTGTACACAAGCTTGCAATTCTTCTTACCAACCTTCAAAGCACAACTTCGACCCGCTGTCCTTCAACAACTCTGAGGCCTTATCCCTCCTCAGATTTTCCATGACTTCCAAGTCCTTCAGAAGTCCCTTGCATGCACTCCTTGTGGCAACCTTCAACCACGTCTTCGTGTTAAAAACCATCGACTCTGCACACACCTGCAACAACAGTCTTTAAACACTTTCCTCAGGTTTGCAACCCTGAAGTTTCACTCGGCCTATGCACTCCTTGCACGGCTCCGGTGCCCAGCTGCACTTGTGGGTGAATGAGAACAAAAGTTATCTCTGTAACGACCCCTTCGTTATGTCTATGAATAGCGAAGTACAATAGGAAAAATTTATTTTTCTTTTCTTTCTAACAAATAAGAAATTAACAACATCACCTAATTCATATCAATGCAAAAACACATGACATCATAACTAAGGTGACACATGATCAGAATATAAACAAGCTCTACAATATCATTGCGGAACGAAATTTCAAACTATAATGCCAACCAATCTCATCATATTATCACCAATAACAATAATTTTTCCGAATATAAAATTGCTTCCTACTTCACCATTAAAATCATACCGTTGCCACTCGCCCGCTTCGGAGACGTCCCTCGAGCTGTGCCGCTTCCCTCGCTCTGTGCCGCTTCTGCTTGCTGACCAAAGAAAGCTCACCGGTACCTCCCAGCCAAACGCTAGGGGTACTCTGCTTCCCCCTTAGCCCCCGAGCCGCAAAGGGGCCACACAAGAACCAGTGATAGACTAGCGTCTCAGCTCGCCTCCACGGCTGAGCTACCACTCCAAAACACAGCTAAGATATACCCAACTCCTCACAAGCAACCCGTCAAGCCATAATTCGGTAGTGTAATGTTACGCTAACCGTTCCCCCCTTCTTCCTTCCTTTCCCCTCCTTTTATAGAATTTTGAGACTGACCTAATTTATAAATCATTAATTAATTAATTTTTAATGACTAACCCTCTAACAGTCTCCATCGTCCAAGTGTCACACATGCCTCTGGTTCTCCAAAATTAATTTCTTTTTAATTTATTAAAAGACTCAATTCTCTCACTTCCCCAAAATCGCTCCTTAATTTACTCCTTAAATTTCTCCTTAATCACTCCTTAAATTTCTCCTTAATTTACTCCTTAAT
>ML813472.1:66799-79154 GCA_009831015.1 Picea engelmannii | reverse complement strand
TTAATCACAAAAGTGAAATTCTGCATATACTCAACCCATTTAACATGATTTTGATTCAACTTCTACTGTTGAGTCACAAACTGCAATGCATGATTATCACTATACAAAACAAACTCTTTCGGGATCAAGTAATTCCTCCACTTTTTCAATGCTTGAATGATGGCATAGAATTCCTTGTGATATGTGGAGTACTTCAATTTCGCCTCATTCAAATTCTCACTGAAATATGAAATTGGCCTGTCTTCTTGACATAAGACTGCCCCGATTGCAAATCCGCTTGCATCGCATTTCACCTGAAATGTCCTTTGGAAATCCGGCAACACCAAAACTGGTTGTTCCATAATCTTCCTCTTCAACAGATTAAAACTCTTTTCAGCCTCTTCAATCCAGTGAAAAGATTTGTGTCTTTTCTTCACTGTATCCATCATTGTTGTGCTAATTCCACTGAAATTCCGAATGAACTTTCGGTAGAAACTATCCAATCCATGAAAACTTCTCACCTCGAAAATACTTCTCAGTGATGGCCAATTCTTGATCACTTCCACCTTCTCTGGATCCATCCTCAACTCATTCGCCGAAATAACAAACCCCAAGTAAATGATTTTTGTCTTCATGAATGAGGATTTCTTCATTTTTATCAATAGCTTCTCCTGCTGCAATTTATGCCTCACTGTAGTGAAATGCTTCAGATGCTCCGTTGTTGTCTTACTGTAAACCAGTATGTCATCCAAATACACAATGAAAAATTTCCCGATGAACTCCTTCAAGACTTCATTCATCAACCTCATGAAGGTACTTGGCACATTCGTTAAGACAAATGGCATAACAAGCCATTCATACAAACCCTCGTTTGTCTTGAATGTTGTCTTCCATTCATCACCCTCTCTCATGCAAATCTGGTGATATCCACTTTTCAAATCAATCTTTGAAAATAATTTTTCTCCACTTAAGCAATCCATTAAATCATCCATCCTCGGTAATGGAAACCTGTACCTGATGGTTATCTTGTTGATCACCCTTGAATCAGTGCACATCCTCCAGCCTCCATCTTTCTTCGGACTGAGTATTGTTGGAACAACACACGGACTCAAGATTTCCCTGACCAATCCTTTGTCCAACAAATCTTGGACTTGCCTTTTAACTTCTTCATTCTCCTGCGGCGTCAATCTATACGTGGATTTTTTTGGCAAACTGGCTCCTAGTATGAGATTGATATGATGACTCACACTCCTGATTGGTGGCAATGAACGAGGTAGTTCATCCACTATGATGTCAGCGAACTCTTCCAGCAGTTCCTGAACTTCCTTTGGTAAATCATCCACTCTTGTGCTAGTCAGAACAATCCTTGGCTTCCTGACCACAATGACCTGTGGATCCTCCTATTTCTTAACCTCGGTAATAAGTTCCTTCCCACTCATGAGAAGTATTGTGTTGCTTACTTCTGGCTTCACCTCCTTATCCTTTATCAGAAGAAACATGTGTGTCCTCCCATTCTTTTATAAGGTGTATGTGTTCATCCGTCCATCATGAATCACATTTCTGTCATATTGCCATGGTCTTCCCAGCAATAGATGAAAAACATCCATAGGAATGACATTACATAATATCTTATCATTATATCCTACTATCTTGAATTCAACCAAGCATTGTTTAGTAACAGTTACCTGGTGTCCTTTTTGTAGCCATGAAACTTTGTATGGGATTAGATTATCAATCGTCTCCATCTCCAGCTTCTCTACCATCTCTATTGAAATGAGATTGTTCGTGCTACCACTATCCACTATGACCTTGCATACCCTGTCCTTGGTATTGCAAGCAGTCCTAAAAAGTCTGGTCCTTTGGACTGAACTTTCCACCTCTTTCTCAGGTGTCAAAAGGACTTTTCGCATCATCGGTGATCTTTCGCCTTCAACGTCTTCTGCTTCCACATCCCTCCTTTGTGCTTCGGCGTTGTGAGCTTCTCCAGTTTCCTTCTTTTTCTCTGGACACTCATAAGACTTGTGCTCATTATTTCCACATGTGAAGCATGTGATTACTCCACCTCTTCCTCTTCCTCTACCTCTAGTACGAGGAAGAGTGTTGTTGTCAGCATAATCTCCTCTCTTCTCATTATGCTACCCTTGTTGTTCAACATATGGACCTCTCTGTGAGGTCCCACCTCTTTCAACTTTACCTTGAGGTTTCTTCCATTCCTCGGGCTTCTGGGTTCTTTCCTAGGAAACTGACTTGCCTCTGGGCTGGCTCTTGCCTCGGCCCCTCTGTCCCTGCTTTTGGCTCAACTTTTCTTCTTCTTTCAGAACCATCTGATAAGAATCTTCCATCGTTCGGATGGTTACCATGCTCATCTCATCCTGGATATCATATCTCGGGCCATTCATATATCTGGAAACTTTCTCATCATCGCTCTCCCGATGACCTGCCCTGATGTTCAGTCTGTAGAATTCTTCAGTGTATTATTTCACTCTCATCAACTTTTGTCTCAGGTTCTACATTCTCCTGAACAGAGTAACTTGATAGTCTCTAGGGATGAATTTCTCCTTCATCTTTGCGATCATCTTGTCCCAGCTCTTAATCTTTTGCTTGCCCTTGCAACGTCTGTTAGCTTGTAGTTCATCCCACCACAATGTTGCATGTCCTTTCAATCTCGTGACATCATGTCTGACCTTCTTGTCCTCTTCAACATCTTCATAGTCGAAGTATGTGACAAGAGCTCTAATCCAGTCTAGAAGCTCCTCTGCATCCAAGTTTCCCTCGTAAACTGGAATGTCCATCTTTTCTCTTGCACCCATCCTAGCAATAGCTCTGATCAAATGCTCGTTTGATGCATCTTTGGCTGCAACTTCTTCCTCTCGTTCAGCCTTAGATTTTCTCTCGGAATCACTAAGATCCCCTGCACTGGTTGTGCATCTTTGCGCTGTCTCCATGTCTTTGAGTCTAGCTCAGAGATCACACATATGACTTTCTATGGCCGGATCTGCCATCTTCCTGCCTCTTCGTCGTTGCATTTCCCTATCCTCTGGATTAGGTGACTTTGCGTCCCTTCTCCTAGGCGGCATGGTGAATTCTCCTCTTCTCTTCTATAGAAAGAAAAGAGTCTTTCTGGGCTCTGATACCAAACTGACGTAGGCGCGCTCCGCAGGGCACGTCTGCTCATAAGATCTTCTCTCCCTTCTCGGCCCGAAGAAATTAAATGTTCTTATATTTCCCTATCGGGAAATCTACACCCACATAACTCTTCGATGCAACCCCCTTATTACTTATCGGGGAATCGGACTTCGCGGTATCACGAGGTCTATGGTCGAGCGCTGGTGTTTCGGATCTCCGAACCCTGATGGAAGTCAATGCTAACCCTTCCTTTACCCTATCGAGATTTCTCCTATCGTGATTTCTCCACTCGCGATATCAAGCAAATGGATTTACTGAACCCCGAACCCCGATGTGCCGATGCTTCGATGCACACGTGGTTTGACTATTCAACGGTCCCATCCCCTCGTCGGGATTTTGGACTTCGTAGAATCGTGAATCCTAATTCCAAATGTTTTGGGACTTTACTTTCCCCGAACTCTGATAACTCGCGCCACATGTCCTCCACTAACTCCGTTGTGGCCCATGATATCTTTTAACTATCGGGAAATCGCGTATCGCGATTTCAAATTGCAAGAGTATCCTGTCTTCGAAACTTCTAATACTTTGAACCCCGATACACAATGTACGTGTAGATCCAACGACCCTGACCGACTTGGATCAATGACTCTCCCCCTCCTGAGATTTTAACTTCTCAGGAATACCTGTGGTATCTCCCCTACACCTTGGTGAGATCTGTCAACTCATGGGATGTCGTGAATCCTCCTCGAAGAATGATGACCATCCGTTCCTCCTTTGAGAAAACTACGGAATGACTGAGTGTTCCTTCATGGAACTCATTCACCTGTACGCAAGCTTGCAATTCTTGTTACCAACCTTCAAAGCACAACTTTGACCTGCTGTCCTTCAACAACTCTGAGGCCTTATCCCTCCTGAGCTTTTCCATGACTTCCAAGTCCTTCAAAAGTCCCTTGCATGCACTCCTTGCAGAAACCTTCAACCACGTCTTCATGTTGAAAACCCTCGACTCTACGCAAACCTGCAGCAGAAATATTTAAACACTTTCCTCAGGTTTGCAACCCTGAAGTTTCACTCGGCTTGCACACTCCTTGCATGGCTCCGGTGCCCAACTACACTTGTGGGTGAATGAGAACAAAAGTTATCTCTATCTGAACCTTCTGTCAATGCACTCCTTGCGGACACTTCAACTGCACTCCTTGAAACAATTCTCTAGCTCAAATAGAGAAACAATTGAAACTCATTCCTATTTCCTCTTAGACTTCACTCAAAGCATGAAATCATAAATACATCACAACAACAAATGCATAATAGGAATAAAACATTCAAGAGCATCTCAATTAATATACATACACAGAGAATAACACAACGCCATGGATTTGAATCAATTTCCTTCTATTAATTCAAGACCTGTACATGGGTGTTCTTACACAGCTCTCTGCATGCTCTTGCTCTTCCTGAATTCAATAATACAAATGCACAATGAGGGTGTCTATATCTTGTTTCCCTCTCTCTTCTAAAACTGTCCAATCTAATGTTTAATTTCTATCTACCTATTTCACCTCAACATAAATGCCTCTATCTACTTTAGATGAGAGTGGGGCACTCAAGGTCTGATTACAATATACAAGTGCGCTTCATTAAATTTCCTCATTAATGTTCACGCAACAGTTTCAAGGTGTTTTCAAAATTTGTGTTGTCTTATCCAGCTGTCTTCCGCTTCCGCGTTGGCTCGCTTGATGAGTTGGCGATGCTCCTGCATCAATTTTCTTTATAAAATTTTATCTGCGCAAGATACCGATCCAAAATATAATTTGCTAGCGAATCTGAGGTTGTGTTGAGTTCTCTTGGTATGTGTCTGTATTCTATAAATTCAAACATTCTCTCAAGATGACAAACTCGTAGGTGGAAATGTAATAATATAGGTTTGTGAATGGTGTAGACTTGATTAAGCTGAAAAACCACGAATTGAGAGTCTGGGTTAGTGACTATATGAGATATACCTAGGGAGGAGGCCTCGGTTAAAATTCCAATGACATCGTGATATTTTTCCATGTTATTGGTTGTCGATCCTAGGCAAATGCCTCCTGAACTCACCAACTCATCAGAGTGGTAAATGACCCAAGCTATAGAAGCAATGTTCTAGGTGTGCCGACTAGCACCATCCAAAAACCCAACAAAGATAGGAAAGAGAGATGTCATCTATGCATATAATCACAAGACAAAGTATAAGCGGATAAAAAAAAACACGTACATACAAGAGAAAAATACACACCAAAACAAAACTATAGTACAATAGTGTATAAAGCACACATGCCAGATGTTCTATGCATAGTACTTCTTAAGGTAAATCCCATTGTGGGGTTCACCGAGAGATATTCCATCATAGTCAACTAGCTCGTAGGAACCTCTATGTAATACACATTTTACAATATAGGGTCCATGGCACAAAGGTTCTAACTTTCCTGTCGCTAGCTTATCATGAGCGTGGTCATAAACGAGGACTAGGTCTCCTTCGGTGAAAGTATGAGGTTGAATGGATTTTTCATATTGACTTTTCATTTGTTTTTGATACATCTCGTTATTGAGAGAAACATCGTGATGTGTTTCGTCCAACTTAGTCGGATATAGGAATCATTCCTCTTTAGCAAAGGTGTGAGGCAAGAGTTCTATTTTGAGTTTAAATGAATGAATTTCACACTCGATTGGTAATAATGCTTCAATTCCATATACCAACTAGAATGGATTGAAACCAGTTGCAGTTTTCACTGAGGTGTGGTAAGCCCAGAGGGCGGAGAAAAGTTGCAAGTTCCAAGAAGGTTTGTTTTCCCCCAACATGCATTGAATCATGGTTTTAAGGACTTTGTTGATAGCTTCAACTTGTCCATTTTCTTGAGGATAGTAGGGGGATGAGTTTTCATGGCCAAAACCCAACTTGACATGTACCTCACTCATCATATGGTTTTGAAAATGTGAACTGTGATTAGTGAAAATGGTTTGTGGAACACCAAAGAGAGTGATGATGTGGTTAAAGATGAAGAGAGTTGTAGTATGTCCATCGTTAAGAAAAATAGGCATAGCCTCAACCCATTTTGTGAAATAATCAATAGAAATGATGAAATAACCATGCCCCCCGGCTGAGGTAGGCTTACATTGCATAAAATCAATGCCCCATTTGGAAAAGGGGTCGATGGGGACAATAGGATGCAACAGAGAGGGGTGGGTGCATTCCTTTTTATGAAAAAATTGGCAGGGTGGGCATCTTTTGATAGCCTCAATACAATCTTTGAATATGGAGGTCCAAAAGTAACTGGCACGTAAGATTTTTTGAGTTGTATCCATCCCAGAAAGGTGACCGCCACAAGCTCGAAGGTCACAGTCATTTAGAACACATTCAACCTCATCGTGGGTTAAGAAATGTCATAGGATCATGTCAATACTATGACGATACAAAGTGTCACCGATGATAAGGTATCATTTAGAATGGTGGTGAATACGACGACGTTCTTCACGAGAGATATCGGGATGAAAACATTGGGTTTGAAGATAGAGAATAATATCTCCATACTAAAGTTTTGGCATGCTAATGCAAAGAAAATATTCACAGGGAAGAGAATCACTAGGCTCAATTTCTTCATCAGCATGGGGAAGATCGTAGATAAGTTCTGCAAAAACCAAGGACTTTTTAGCTTTCAATTTGGAAAAATTGAGATCAAATTCCTGAAGAATAACAATCCATTTGGAATATTTTCCCCCAAGTACTTGGCATGGAAGAATATGATACATGGGGTTTGAGTTCATAATGACCATGGTAGTGCGTAATAGTATGTACTAGTGAAGTCTCTAGACGACAATGACGTCTTCCAGAGCCAACTTTTCAACATGTGAATATTGGAGCTCAGGACCAGATAGACTCTTGCTTAAATAGTATATCACATGTTTGTCATGATTAGGTTCCTCTTGAACTAACACCATAGTGATAGTGGAAGTAGAGGCATCCAAATAAAGGTTATAGTCTCGTGCATAATTCAGAGGATGAAAGAGGGGTGTATGAATCAATGCATGCTTAAGAGAATAGAAAGATCGTTGAGCAGTTTCATGCTAGATGAAATCAGAGTCTTTCTGCAATAATCACATAAATCCTTTAGAAAGCTCGGCGTAATTACATATAAAACGACGAAGAAAGTTTTATTTTCCTTGCAAACTTTGTAGTTGAGTCAGATTGTTGGGAGGAGGTAAAGAAATAATAGCTTTGATTTTTAAGGGATCCACCCTAATCCTATATTTGGAGACAACGAAACCGAGGAGTCAACCTGATTCAACAGTGAAGATGCATTTGTGAGGGTTCAAATGGATATTGTAGAACCGACATCAAAGAAAAATGGCCCATAGATGACCAATATGGTTTGATCGATTAGATGAATGGGCAAGTAAATCATCAAGGTAAGGTTCCGCAATATGTTTGATATCATGGAAAACATACGACATGGCCCATTGGAACGTAGCACCAATGTTTTTTTATACCAAAAGGTAGTTTCTGATAAGAGAATGTTCCCTATGGGAAGATGAAGGTTGTCTTATGTTGATCAGTAGGTAGAATGTGAATATGGTTATATCCTGAAAATCCATCCATGAAAGAGAAAATAACACTGCCAGTGAAAATATCAAGGATTTGTTCGATGAAGGGTGTGACGTAATTGTATTTTGGACAAGCCTTTTTGATATCCCTATAATCGACACATACATGAATGGTTCCTTGTTTTTTAGCAACCAGAACAATGTTACAAACCCATTCTGTCAAGGGGATATGATAGTAAAACCAGATTTTAACATTTTTTCAACTTCTACCTTTATGGTCGCGATTTTCTTAGGATGAATTGGGAGAAGTTTTTGTCACACATGTTTAATGCCTGGGTAAGTTTTTATTTCATGCACAATGATCAAAGGATCGATCCCTGGAATTTCCTCGTAGCTCCAAGCAAAGACATCACTAAATGATTTAAATAAAGTGGTGTAAGATGCCACTTCCTCGGGCAAACAACTAGCACCGATATGAACATTTTCCATGATACCTTCTTTGATCAAGATATCAATAGCGATGATACAAGAGATGTTTCCTAGGTTCCCCTCAGAATTAGTATCCTGGGTAAGTATAGGAGATTGGGGAGAGTCAACAACATTAGGGGTGAAGATAGAATGTATATCTTCCTGAATTTCTTCTAGACTAGGAAGAAAATATGATCGATGATGGTTGTCATCTGAAGGTACATCGTCGAGACTAATCATTTCCATAATGGATTCATCTGATGGAGAAATCTGTGAAATGTGGTCAAAAATGGAGGGTAAGGAATTCAACCAAGATGGAAACAAATAAGTGTCGGAAGCCAATAGATGTTGGTCATCCAAGGAGGGAGAGTCATATTGGATAGGATCATATGAAGTCTCAGTTGGACTAAGTGGCATAACGTCACCTAGTGCATTGAATTCTAATGGAATAGGAACAACCCAAGGATCAGATGATTCTAAAGACTGAATTCTACGACAATCATGGCATAAAACCAACTTCTTCCTAATAACAAGTTGTAATCAAGGGGAGCATCGACTACCTCTAGATCGATAGAGACATTCTTACCCCTAAATGGCTAAGGACTGCAAGAGTCCATGAGGATGAAAACCTCACCCATCGAATGATGGTAACATTGTAGGGGATTGGTTAAGCATTGGTGATTTTAATCCTTTCCAACAAGCTAACGACATGACACATGTGGAAGCTCCCTCATCTAATATGGTGAGGTGAATGTATTACTTATGAACAACAACATCAATTTGAAAAGCAAGCTGGGAAGAAAGGAATGACTTGAAGTTGTTGAGGTTAAATGTAATATTATTGGATGACTCGGGATCAATGGTGAAAATGGAAGCCAAGAGCATTCTACATTTACTTGGTAAATGTTGTATAACTTCAAGAGAGGATATAGCACAAGGTGCTTGAGCCAAATCTTCAACAATGTTGTAGTTTTGGGTAGCACGTGAACTAGGATTAAAATTAAAAGTTGACTTGTGAATAGTTCTCTTGGGAGGGTGTGAAATAGAGTCGAAAGTAGGTTTCTCTATATGAAGTGACCCATATGGAGGAATAACAAATGGGGGAATAAGAGAGGAAGGATATGGATCTGTTGAGGTACCATTAGTGACATTTTCTTTATCACGTTTAGCCAGTGTGTCATACGTGGTGGTGTGAGTGGTTAGATAAATCCCATTGAACATATAAATATGAGAACTCACAGAGGCTTCATTACTAGGAGGATGGTTGGAACCGCCCCCTGTGGGAGGGGTAAGTTCTTGAGAAACCATGGATTTCTACTGACGAAAAGGTTGTGTTAACAGGGTGGGTAGGGAATACCCTTTGAAAAGTTTTTCAACTTCGTCATGATGTGGACAGTCTCAGGTGAAATGATCTTCACCACAAATAAGACATGGGAATTTCATTTTTCACTATGGTTTATTTTAAGCAATAGGTGGTGGAGTTTGTGTTTTGGGATGATCATTATTATTTATATTATTATTTGGTTTTATTTTTTGTTTTCTTCTTACCCGCAGATTGTTGCGAAGAGGTAGGTTGAACTACATTCACCTCAAAAATTTGAGTCGGTAGGGAGGTAGAGGAGAGTGAAGTTGAACCGATAACTTATGAGGAAACAAAGCAATTTGCTATTCCATTCAACTGTGATGTAGATTGGGTTTCGATGGTACCGATAACTCCATCTGCATGTGTCATGGAAGAAGTTTTGGATGGATTGGTAGGAGTATGGGTAGCATTTGGAATCAACTCATACAAAGTTCTATATTGGGAGTAAACCAAATCTAAGTATTGAGCTCAAGCAATGGCTTCTTCCTCAGGGAGTACACCACCCATGGTGACACCATGATAAATCATGGGTAAAAGAGATTTATTAAACCACTCTGCCAATATCTGGTCAGGAATGGACGCTTTAATCAACCTTCATCATCATCTCCACTCATGAATGTAATCAGAGATATGCACGAAGTTTTTTTTACGAAGGGAGGTTAAAAGTTCAGTACTTGTCTTGTAACGGATGGGTAATTGAAAATGCATGAGAAAATCCATAGCGAGGGAGTTGAAGTCTTGAAAGGAACCACGTTGAATTTCAATGTACAATTTGGCCGTAGAGCCCCTAAGTGTGCGCTGGAAGAGATGCAAACATATAGAATCATCCATCAATGAGTTTGATGAGCACCATAAATGGAATTTCATCACATGGTTGTTTGGGTCTTCCCCAGGTTTATTGTCAAATTTGGGGATGTCAGAAGGTAATTTAGCAAGAATTACTGGCCAAAAAGGACAATGCAATATGGGATCATTTGTCAACCAAGACAAGTCTGGTAGATCTAGTGTGGAAAGAAAGGGTAATTGTCGGTTAACCTGAGGGTGATACTAGTGTGGCATAGGGACACCAATGGGACCATAAACTGGTTGAGGTGGATAATTGTATCCAGTAGGCCCTCCCATATATGGTTTTTGTTGACCAGTATAGGCAGGATTCGATGGTTGTTGAGGAATGTTCATGAGCGAGGAGAAACCAGGTTGATTATGAGGAGTATAAGTCGGTTGATTTGGTTGTGGGGGATAAATAGTTTTCCCTAGAGGAGGGTAAACAAATTTTTGCTGAGGAGGGTAAACATTATCCCCTTGGGGATGATAAACATTATACCCTTGGGGAGGATAAGGTTGTTGTCCTTGAGGACCCCACGTGGGATTTGGGACACCCAGATAAGGTTGTACAAAATATAATATGCAAGGAACATGATTTGATACTCCTCCTTGTGGATTATGGTGTGATTTCCCCCCATGGTAGGGTTGATTAAATGTACCTCCTTGAGGTACTCCCTAGGATTGTGAAGGGTTTCCAAAAAAAGAGGGTTCCCCCTTGCCATAGGTTGATTTACAATTGTGGTTTGACCAGTAAAGGAGGGTTTTCCTCCAGAAGGAATGTGCAAATGTGGTTGTCCCCTAGGAGGGGTAGACCTGCTAAAGGATGGTTGTCCCCTGAAAGGGATAAGTCCACTAGATGGTGGTTTTCCCCCAGTCGGGATATGTCCCTCAATTGGTTGTGCATATCTAGAAAGGATCTGCATTCTTTGTTTTAAAGGTGTTCCAACATGATATTGTGGAACATGAGGAGTTGTAGTGTGAAATGATGTAATGGTGGGAGTAATGGTTGAATTACCTTGTGTATGATGAGGAGTGATGAATCTAGCATTGAGGTGGACTTTTGTTGACGTAACAAAGGGGTCGGTGACTTGATCAATGGGATGATTAATATTCTGACCGGATGGTCCTGCCTCAGCAGCAAGAGAGTCATGAGGATTAAGAGGTTGTCAAATAAATTCAAAATTCTCATAAATATCATATCCTGATGGATTCCTCCATATGGAACGAGCAGGTGTTTGATGTGGATCTACTGCATCAGTAGAACGAACGGGGGTCCTAAACTCATCATTTAAAATTGGTTATGTGGATCCCATATATGTCTTTGTGATTGGTCTCAATGGAAAACAAGGGAATTCTTCGTCTATAATATTACCGAACGAGTCCAATCAAACCAAGAGTGGTTCAATAGGAGCTTTTGACATAGGTTTAGTATGAGGAGTGGGATCCTCAACTGTAACCAAGGCTCTTTCATAATTTTATAACAAAGGAGTAGCAACACTCCTAGCGTCAGAGTGATTTTCTACCTCTTCACGGTAGATGTCTTCTGGTGAATTAGGAGGTAAGGGTCCATATCCTTCTTCTAGAGGAAACCCTTGCATCCTACATGATCTGCAAAGACCTTTATTGTCTATAGGCTCAATCTTGAAAAAATATTAAAACAATAGCACACACTAAGAAAATATAGAAGAACCAACAAGCAAACAATCCTTCTCTCAATCACTGTACTAGTTGTAGATGAAATCCAACATCGTGTGATCAAATTGAGAAGGGGATAGGATATGAGAGGGAGGGACACTTACGATGGCGACCTTCTTAATGAACTTACGCCTTGGTGAAATCTTCCACATAGTAATTGTGGATTTAATCTCCAAGGAGCCCAAGTGAGTTTAACCACTGTCTGTTCCAGGTACAATGAATATTTCCCATCACCGTCACCTTGTGTAATCACCCTTAATATTATGGCTAGTAAAGATACCAACTCACAGTCAACCTCTGGGCGGGTAGAGATGACAGTCTAGT